>JASAND010006784.1:0-12640 GCA_030248195.1 Trissonchulus latispiculum
CTAACGACTTCGATTGTCATTTGTAGACTTCCCTGTTTATAACTGCCAATAGATATTATTAATATTGTATTTCGGAATTTTCCCGCACTCTCTCTCTCCAAATAAATTTCTTTTCTCCAATCCCCAGTTTTGTTCAGTGGCTCAGTTAGTTATAAGCAAACTTTGGAAACCAGTAAAGTTATTCCTAAGCTTCGTAGAATGACGAAACAAAGTAACTGTTTTCTCATCGCACAGAAAGCCGGAACAGCATGTGTGGTTTCAAATAGCTGGGTCTGGCTCTGTAGCAAATAATTTTATGATAGGATTCAAAAAACAAAAGGAATGACTGACTTCCAAAGGATTCATTTTATCTATTCCTAGCGATATCAGCTAATTCTTTTTGTTTCCAACGATTAAAATTCTAAACAATGATTAATTGGGCGTTTCTACAAACTATTGGACATTTGCAATTCTGTTGAAAATTTAATTACTGCCATGCCTGTAATCTCTACTCCAACCTTGCCGGGACACACTTGGTGGGATGGAAATGTTTTGTACCTTCAAAACGTATCACGATAATGGGATTTGGCCCAAAACAAACGCCGGCGGGCCCAGCTCACGACGCCGGCAGGCCGGGGGACCGGGCCTCACCGGTCGGCCGGTGTCACTTTTCTTCGGCTATCCAAAATACAAGTGAAAATATAAGATATTTGAAAGTTTTCAAGGAAGATTTTAGCAAGTTTACGGCGATAAGCCGCAGAAACTGTCACTGGCCGATCGGCCGGATTTTACTGGTCTGTATTTGACCGGCCGGCCTGTCACCGGCCAGGCGGTCTGGACAGGGCTGGTGCACAACACTACTTGTCACTTTTAGGTGTTTCACATAAAGCTATCATAAGATTCCGCAACAAGTACAATTATCAGTAAAACCTAAAGAAAACGACTTCAGAACGTCACAAAATTACACAAGCGTTCGAAGAAGGACGGTACAGAGGCTTCTTCAAAGCATTTTAGCTCGCCGATCATTGACGCTGAGAAGCGCAATTTACACAACTCTTGTGCAAAATTTCGTATTAAATGGCAACCGATAACGACGAAATAGGCACAATGTCAACAAAGTGCGGTTATCTCTTAACATATTATCAAACTCCAAGCATGAGACAACTCAAGAACGTGACTCAGCAACAAAAGTTGGCTTTATTTAAGTAAAACTTATTTGCTTAAAAACTGCAAAGTACCAAATGCTACGTGATGCTAAGTGATTCACAATCATTCCTGATATCTGTAATTGTCAGAGACGGAACGGTTCACTTAGGCTTGATCGTGGCAACTCGGTGACCTGGTTTTCCAGAAAATCCAAAAATCTGAAGAAATTTTGATTTTTCCTAAGACCACTAAATTTTTTACTTTCATATTCCATCACCACAGCAAAAAACGTAACTTTCACATGCACTTAATGTGAGTTTTTGAAAAGTATTAAATAAGATTGCAATATTTTACAAATTAAATGCAGAAATCAGTTGGCAAAGCTTAATTTGTTCAGCTACTGTATCTTCTTTCTAGATTACAAACCATAGTCGCAAAAATAATCTGCAGAAGCCATGTATTATAAATAGATTTGTGTAGTATATACAATAATCATTAAACTGACAATGGTAAAGGATATTCCGACAGAGATTACATTACAAAATGCTCAAGAGCAGGGTAAAATATGAGAAAAACGCAAATGACGAGGCACCTCGAACAAAAGTTAAGAATGAAACATGAGAAGAAAGTCATGTACCAAAAAACAAATTGAATTTAAAACCTTAAAAATAAAATTTTGACTTCTTAACCCAAAAGTTTCTAACATTTGCTTTTAATTCAGGACCGACGAGCAGAACAGAAGGCAGGATCGAAGCTCTAAGTCCTTGCGACCCTGCGACCAAAAAGTGACCCGAACGGACACGGTGACCCATTTTCATCTCTGGTATGTGCGTTTTATTGAGATTAGATTCATAGTTCAAGTGAATTGAAGTGAAATCAATGAGTGAATACTACCTTGACATCCTTTTACATATTGTAGGTTGGAGCTGGTTTTAAGCTTAGAAACCAAAGAAAAGACAGACAGAGGACAGTTATAGCCAACACCATACTATAACATATTGTAAACTTATGCGGTATGATTGAAATATCAGAGTTTAAGTCAATATGCACCACCTCTTTTAGCGGCACCGCTGCCCAAACGGGGACAGTTTTTTGGAAATCAGATGAAACTACCATAATCCTCCGCGCAGTCTCCCCCTCCCACCAGACGAGGAGTGGTTTTTTTGCAATCTGATTGGTTGTCGACGACCCCCCCCCAACAAACGGGGACAACTTGGCATTTGATTGAGTACTTAGCTACCGTAACCCTCATCTGTGCATTTCAGCAGCCATAGGTAAGCAGGCAATCAAATGCATCTCAGTCCAATCGCCTTAGATCACCAACAAATCAATGACATAGCTTGATTTGAGCGGGGGATTGTAAGAAAAAGATCCAGAAAACGTTTTTACACGCACAAACATTTTCTAATCTTAAGAACAGTTTTTGATGAAGTCATGAAAGCAATAACAAACAGCGTGCTTATAACATCATGCTATCAAAGTTGACTGCTAATAGATAAGGGTTACATAGTTCCTGGAAAAGCACAGGCTGTGTTTGCTTTACGTCAAAAGTTCGCTGAATAGCGGGGAAAGAATACAAGTAGGGTTTAGTCAGTTAAAAATGTCAAAATTTGATACAAACGCGCAGACGATATCTAGATTCACATTTATTTGTAATGTCTTGTCGGATCTGTGAAATCGATTTTAGCATCATGCTAAATTTTAATCTTTCAAAAACTGATTAAAAAATTATAAAGGCCTAAATTAAAATTCTAATTCGAACACACCGCAGTTTAACATTTCAGCGTTATTATAATGTAAAATTTGTCCAGATTCACCAATGTTTGCCGGGAGATTTTTTGAATGACAACTTTTTCCACTGCCTATCAAACACATGAGACCTTAACTCTGAGATAAAATTACTCGACAGCCGACTTACGACTTCACTTTCAAAACTCGTTAAAATATAACAGCTTGGACAATGAAATATGTAAAAAATGGTCCAAACATGGACCCCCCTCTTAAGGGGGGGCGATTTTTGCCCGACTTTTCCGATTGGCCTATTTTTCGGCGGAAGAGCAGCGTATTTGGTCGTTGGTTCTTAGCTGTCTTCCAGCCATGTGTATCGCGTTTATGTGCTCCGATCTCCCTTTTTCGCAACTACCAACATAATTAATTAAAAATCTCTGCTGGCTGCAAGACCCTAGCTCCAAGCTTGTCATTGGCCAATATGATTTAGCACATGTGTCCCTATATGCGGAAAAATACTAGACGTCTGTATCTTATCTGCATCTAAGGCAATTACTGTTCAAAAGTTGAGTTTCGGCAAAATTTTGAAAATTTTTGGCTAACGAAAAGAATTATTTTGTTACTGGTGCGAGCTATAAGGCTGTAATTTGGCATATACAGAGGCCCTATAGAATTACTCAATTGTGCCAAATGGCATGAAATTCTGCCGCGTGAATAAATTTTTACGTAAACTTTAATCTTCAAAAATTGCCAAAATCGCCTCTTTTGGGCAATATTACCCCAAAAATCGAAAAAATCTAATTTTTTGAAATTAAAATTTTTTGAGATATTTGAACTCAGCGTGGTTGAAAACACACCCACAAGCAATTTCAGCTCGATTAGTGAAGGTTTGCGACTTCTGTGGCTGCCGAAAGCCTTTACACAGGATCCGACAGACTGAAAATGGCGATTTTGGCAATTTTTGAAGATTAAAGTTAACATAAAAATTTTTTCACGCGGCAGAATTTCCTGCCATTTGGCACAAATGAGTACTCCTATAGGGCCTCTGTATATGCAAATTACAGCCTTATAGCTCGCACCAGTAACAAAATATTCCTTTCGTTAGCCAAAAATTTTCAAAATTTTGCCGAAACTTCAACTTTGAACAGTAATTGCCTTAGATGCAGATAAGATACAGACGTCTAGTATTTTTCCGCGTATAGGGACACATGTGCTAAATCATATTGGCCAATGACAAGCTTGGAGCTAGGGTCTTGCAGCCAGCAGAGATTTTTAATTAATTATGTTGGTAGTTGCGAAAAAGGGGGGGTCGGGCACATAAACGCGACGCCTACACATGGCTGGAAGGCAGCTAGGAACCAACGACCAAGTACTTTTTTGACCACACCCATGCTCTTTAACTTCGCCGAAAAGTAGGCCAATCGGACAAAGTCGGGGCACCCCCATTTTAGTCGCCCCCCCCCTTAAGGTACTGGTATCCTTTTGTGCACTGCCTTTGTGGTGATTTGAGCTTTTTTGCTGTGGTGATGGAATATGAAAGTAAAAAATTTTAGTGGTCTTAGGAAAAATCAAAATTTCTTCAGATTTTTGGATTTTCTGGAAAACCAGGTCACCGAGTTGCTACGATCAAGCCTAAGTGAACCGTTCCGTCTCTGACAATTACAGATATCAGGAATGATTGTGAATCACTTAGCATCACGTAGCATTTGGTACTTTGCAGTTTTTAAGCAAATAAGTTTTACTGGAACCAAGCCAACTTTTGCGGCTGAGTCACGTTCTTGAGTTGTCTCATGCTTGGAGCTTTTGATAATATGTTAAGAGTATGACGCACTTTGTTGACATTGTGCCTATTTCGTCGTTATCGGTTGCCATTTAATACGAAATTTTGCACAAGAGTTGTGTAAATTGCGCTTCTCAGCGTCAATGATCGGCGAGCTAAAATGCTTTGAAGAAGCCTCTGTACCGTCCTTCTTCGAACGCTTGTGTAATTTTGTGACGTTCTGAAGTCGTTTTCTTTAGGTTTTACTGATAATTGTACTTGTTGCGGAATCTTATGATAGCTTTATGTGAAACACCTAAAAGTGACAAGTAGTGTTGTGCACCAGCCCTGTCCAGACCGCCTGGCCGGTGACAGGCCGGCCGGTCCAAATACAGACCAGTAAAATCCGGCCGGATCGGCCCAGTGACAGTTTCTGCGGAATATCGCCGTAAACTTGCTAAAATCTTCCTTGAAAACTTTCAAATATCTTATATTTTCACTTGTATTTTGGATAGCCGAAGAAAAGTGACACCGGCCGACCGGTGAGGCCCGGTCCCCCGGCCTGCCGGCGTCGTGAGCTGGGCCCGCCGGCGTTTGTTTTGGGCCAAATCCCATTATCGTGATACGTTTTGAAGGTACAAAACATTTCCATCCCACCAAGTGTGTCCCGGCAAGGTTGGAGTAGAGATTACAGGCATGGCAGTAATTAAATTTTCAACAGAATTGCAAATGTCCAATAGTTTGTAGAAACGCCCAATTAATCATTGTTTAGAATTTTAATCGTTGGAAACAAAAAGAATTAGCTGATATCGCTAGGAATAGATAAAATGAATCCTTTGGAAGTCAGTCATTCCTTTTGTTTTTGAATCCTATCATAAAATTATTTGCTACAGAGCCAAACCCATCTATTTGAAACCACACATGCTGTTCCTGCTTTCTGTGCGATGAGAAAACAGTTACTTTGTTTCGTCATTCTACGAAGCTTAGGAATAACTTTACTGGTTTCCAAAGTTTGCTTATAACTAACTGAGCCACTGAACAAAACTGGGGATTGGAGAAAAGAAATTTATTTGGAGAGAAGGGTGCGGGAAAATTCCGAAATACAATATTAATAATATCTATTGGCAGTTATAAACAAGGAGGTCTACAAATGACAATCGAAGTCGTTAGCAGCAAGCTTTTTGCCAGAACCTTTGTAAAGTTGCTACAGTGCTAAAGTGGACAACCACACACAATTTATTTATCATGTAGCATTTACACTAAGTATTGCTCAAAGCAAAGTGGAATTCCAGTCGCCTCTCCTGTTGCAAAGCAATAAAGTGCAAATTCTTTCATTTCCTTCGTTCATTAGGTCAGGACAACCATTTTGTATCTACTGATGTCTCAAACTAAGCAGGCAGAACCGCCCAATCCCTGAGCTGTGCAGCACACTTTGTATAAGAAGTTTTGTATTTTCAGCTCTGCTCGGAGATGCGAAAACGCTTTATGCCATTGCATTAATGCATTCACTCCACTCCAGTTATGAATGCAGCAAGTAGTGTTTCTGCCTTGTCTGAGGAAGAAAAGCTGATTGAAGAAGTTCAGAAACGAAAGGTTCTTTATGATTGTACATGCGAGGACTACCATGATGAAGATGATGATCGAAAGGCGTGGGAACAGGTCGCCAAAGTAGTAAATAAAACTGGTAAAGTCAGCTAACCCTTCATGGATTTATTTGTTTCAGTGTTTAATGTTTGCCTCAATGTACTGTTAATTAATTCATTAATTGTTTAATGGATGTTAGCTCCATTAAAAGAGAAAGTTGAAGATAAAGTTCTCAAATATTGTGAGCTAATATTGCAAAGAAGTTTGGAGACCTCAAAATATTTTACTAGATTTTGAAAAATATTTTTAAACATAAACATATGTGGCACATATGGCACATATGTTAGGTTGTGCACACGTTATCGATGTTCGGTAAGTACTTTGAAAGAGCAAATACTGGTAATAGTGTAGCTGAGTGGGCCACAGCATCAGAAGAACGTTCGGTTAAAGTCAAATTTTATAGAAAATCATACATAAATATAGTTCCTTTCATTTTCTTAAATTTAATGCTTTGCATATCAATTTAAGTTTTCTAAACTTTATTATCTTAGACTGTTGAACGTGTGAATCAAGTTGATTGCTTCGTACCGTAGTGTATGATTCAACATATAAGAGCAAGAATACTTCTGTTGAGTTTGATTCTCGGGCGAATCTGATGCAGGTTCTTCTAAGGGTGCAACTACTCCAAAAATGGATTCCTAACCTAACTTCCTACCCTAATCAAACATGAGGCTAGAGTGGCGTACAAATGTATTTATTATACAACTTACGTTTTAATCAGCATAAATGATAAACACAGCAAATACAGAATATAAGGCCTAATGGCCGACCACTCGGTACAAGAGATAATTACACACTGACTATTTGCGATCCCCGGTTTACTGTCCGGTTACTAAACCGGAAATTGGTTGGCGAATCTGATGCAGGTTCTTCTAAGGGTGCAACTACTCCAAAAATGGATTCCTAACCTAACTTCCTACCCTAATCAAACATGAGGCTAGAGTGGCGTACAAATGTATTTATTATACAACTTACGTTTTAATCAGCATAAATGATGAACACAGCAAATACAGAATATAAGGCCTAATGGCCGACCACTCGGTACAAGAGATAATTACACACTGACTATCTGCGATTAAGCTATCTTTTATATAAGCAAAATGGTTGCTGTTTGATATGATTAGATTGACCGGTTGTTATAAAGTTTGTAGAACCGCATACCGTAATTGCTAGTTTTTCACATCATCCCCCTGCGAAAGTTTTTTAGCGCCTGCTAAAAATTCAGAGATAACGAGAGTTGCTACCATAATTCGAGAATAGATGGAAAATTTCAAGAAAAAGGGAAAACTACATGGGCGACCAGTAAGCAACCGTTAAGGAGTCCTGGCGCTTTTACTGCCCATGAAAGAAAAGTAACTTCAGAAGTAAGCCAAGCGACTTACAAAAGAAAGTACAAAGTTTAAAGAAATTATAAAAGTTTGGTAGCGAGTTGGTAGTCAAATGCAGGCAAAGCGAAACTGGGGATTAACTGCTTGCTTGCAAGTAAATTGATAACATTTTAACCGATACTGCGATTCAAATTTAGATAATGACAAGAGAGTAAGTAGAAAATCGAAAATAAAGAATCGAGACCCCATATGAAAAAAGTGTACCCAAATGCCGCTATGGTTAGAAGTCCCCATTCATGCAACTCATCCCAACACACAAAACTCTCACACTGACAATGATTATTATATACTGGCCAGACAATGCAAAATAAATGACTGTACAGAGAGTAAAATATATGACAAGTGTTATGCTTTACAACAAAAGTTCAAAGGTTATATACGACAAAAGTATCTGTACAACGTTGTTCAAAAGAGTAGATATGGCATTTATAACAGACAACAAGAATTGAAATCCTAAGTTAAACAAGTATAAAGCACAACAGTGAAAGGTTACAAGTTATCCTATACACCAGAATTCAAAGTTGAGTAAATACGGCGAAATATAAGAACAAAACAAACAAACAAACAATTGTAAATATTCTAACTTGACTAACTAACAATGATAATAAGAATTACAGGTTCACGTGGTAATTATTAAAAAGCCCAGACAGAAACTGCCGTTTACAGCACAACCCGTCTTAGCTCAACTCTTGGCCCTTGGCTTAAAGCCCTCATCTCTCGGAATTGTGCAATAGCAAATAGCAGTTTAAAGAAAATACAAAGAATCCCAATAAATTTCAAAGATAATTTCGAATAGAATTGCACAAACAACAGTAACATACGTATATATCCTAATAAGTCCTAACAAATATAAGCTAACTACATGTTATCAACTTCTCAGTTTTCTATGTTTTTGTTATCGTTTCACCCCGCGCGAAAGAAATGAGTACCGACGAATTCCACAAAACAAATTCATACCTAGCTAAACAAGAACAAACAATAGAATCGAAGTAGACAAACAAATATAAAGAGTACAACAAGACAAAAATTAATTAAGGCAAGCTTTTAAGGCTATGTTTTAATGTGAATAGAAAAAATTTCAAAGACGAAAGACAAGAAAATGACCATAATAATGTATGACAAACAAAAATGACTACAAAAAAGTTCAAATATAAGGCATTTGTGGATATGGCAGTGGAATGGCTACTCTGGGGCACCGGCCCTCGAGCCTGGTCCGAAGGCTACTACGGGGCACCAGCCCTCGAGCCTGGTCGGAAGACAGGTAGCACCGACAACTTGCACCGTTCGAAGCACCGTTGAAAAACACCATTGAAAGAGCCATAAAGCTGAAACACAAAGGGGGTTAGACAAACATTTATAAGGAATACTCATACTCGTAAACTTGAGATTTGCGCCAATAATTTTGTAGATAGGATTAATCGCAAAATAGAAAAGAAATTCGACGTTTGATAGAGATTACGTTTTAACAGAGAAACTAGAAATTCACTCCAAAAGAGAAAAACTATGTTACATCATCATTTCACTTAAGCTTTTATGATGTGTGATTAAAGAAAGATACAAACTAACTCGAATTCACTGCGTCAATACACAAAGCATGAACCTATTTCGCTATGAAGTGTGGCTTGCCGAAGCATAATTACAGAAGAATACATAAAACAACTGTACAGTAAATAAACCACATAAGAACCAACTCAATATTTTTGGATTTTTAGGCTTTTTAGAGTAATATACGGCAAAGATTAAGCGAAAAGTACAAAACAAAATGCCAAAAGTAGAATGCAAAAGTATATCAGTACACGAACAAAATACTACTAGCTTCAAAAATAAGACTGTAAAGATTAAACACCACTAATTAGAAAATATATAGCAAGCCAAACTTCAGTAATAGTCAAATTCTTCAGTTAAACGTATCTGAGGCGTTTTAGGCTTGAACGTAACAATTATATTGCCTCTTATGATTCCTTCTTTCTTTCTGGTTAACCATCATATATGTACGGTGTGTACTGGTTAACTGAAACTTTGCTTGCTTTTTAAATAAATTCGGAGAATTCCAATAATTCCGATAAGATAAACAGACAAAAATACAGGTTAGAAAAAGTACTGAACGTTAGCTTTCAACAAATTCTGGTTAAATGACTGGCAAAAATACAAAACGAAAATTACTGCGAAAAGTAGAGTATTGAAAGTAAAAAATAGAAAAAGAAAAAGAAAAACGAATGAAACCATGCTACCATCACGACAAAAACACGACGTAGAGACCTACGACATGCGCTTTTGTGTGGCAGCTACGCACTAACTTGAAGATGGCCATACAAGTTGCGCGTAATGATGATGTTGAGAGCCCAGTGACCAGAGTCCTAATCAAAGCGCGGTGTTACGATGCGCCGGAATTCCGCATGATACTTCACATACTGCACACGCTTTTTCCTTTAGTGCTACCATACTTCTCTTGCAATACGCATTAAGTCCATCACGATATATCTCGCTTGATACTTCACATACTGCACACGCTTTTTCCTTTAGTGCTACCATACTTCTCTTGCAATACGCATTAAGTCCATCACGATATATCACGATCCGAAGATTGCAGGTTCGAGTCCTGTCACGGTCGCCAAATGTCAATCCCCGGTTTACTGTCCGGTTACAAAACCGGAAATTGGTTGGCGAATCTGATGCAGGTTCTTCTAAGGTTGCAACTACTCCAAAAATGGATTCCTAACCTAACTTCCTACCCTAATCAAACATGAGGCTAGAGTGGCGTACAAATGTATTTATTATACAACTTACGTTTTAATCAGCATAAATGATGAACACAGCAAATACAGAATATAAGGCCTAATGGCCGACCACTCGGTACAAAAGATAATTACACACTGACTATCTGCGATTAAGCTATCTTTTAGGAACTGTCTCAAATTAAAAATCAAATAATACGATTTATTAAAACGTTTCACTGAAGAGCTGATATGCGTTTTCTTATGCATTTATTTTGTCTGACAGCCAGAGTTTTCTACTTTTTGCTTACAACAAAAACTAGGCTAAAAAGCTGAAGCTATTGTACAGCAGTGTGGAAAAACGTAATCGGGAAACAACATTATGACGTTTTCTAGTTTTTATTCAAGTCAAAAAATAAATCGCATATACGATTTCGCAAACGCATTTTTGTTGAAAAATACGATTTATTTCATTTTGAAATTTGAGACAGTTCCTTATATAAGCAAAATGGTTGCTGTTTGATATGATTAGATTGATTGGTTGCTATAAAGTTTGTAGAACCGCATACCGTAATTGCTAGTTTTTCACACTATCTTTGCAGGTCGTAATATTGCATGTCCTGTCTGTTCCACCGTAAACGAGACGTTGCAAATAATATCTGGAATCAGCTATAGTAATAATATTGTTATTCGGCCAATAATATTTCCACACCTATTGTGTGCATGCATTTTACGAACTGTTTATGTACTTTTATACATTTCAGTTGAAGAATGTAAACAAAGGTGGAACGAATTGGTAGCCCTCTTTAAACGTGCAAAGGATAACAAGGATGTCGCTGGAACAGCGGATTCATCCAGTCAGGAACGATTTCAATATTTCGATAAATTGTCGTTCATGGCGGATCACATAAAGTAAGAGCAATCAGAACAAAGTGTTTCTGTGATGACTCAAGTATTGTAAGAAATGAAATTGCCACTTCAGCACCTGAGACCCGAAAAATTCGGGCCTCGGGTGGGACTCGAACCCACGACTTTCGGATGAACGCTCCGACGCTCTGCCAACTGAGCTACCGAGGCTACAGTCGCACCAAGCTAGAAGGAGTTCGTATCCAAACTGAAGTGACAATGAATTAATTATGCGTTATACAACGCGACGAATACCCGACTGAATTAATAGATAGTACAGTCATATTACAAGCTATGCACACGCGTTTGGCTTTAGCTGTTGAAAATAATTCAACCACCTTCACTCTTAGAAATGTTCCAGTAGAAACTACAGGAATCACTTTTGTAGATGATAAATACAACAGCTTTTGTAGAAAATACAGGTTACTCTTGTAATTCTACAGGACATCCTTGGTAGTATTTACCGGATATGCTTTGGTAGAATGGAGTACAAGTTAGACTAGTATTCAATACAAATGAAATCTGTAGTTTTCACTGGTTTACAGGTTTACTCTACAGGAAAGTACTCGATACGCTGATAACGCAAACTGAGTATATAAGGGCAACAGTGGTTACAATTTTTGAAGACTGAAATTTTTTGAATATATTCAAATTTTCAGTCTTTCAACACCCCGTGGGTGATATTTCTGTAACGGCCGCTCCCTGAAGAAAATATTTTGGGAGAGGCCCCCCCCCGCACCTGCCCCCTTTTCCATTAACTGGTCGCTGCAGTAAAAATTGCAGGTTTTGTCTTGTAAAAACTACAGGTTGGTATCTGGTTTAGGATTGTCAAAAAAGTCGAACAAAACTAGAGGTTTCTTTGGTACTTTCTACAGGAAACTCCTGTAATAAAAACTACAGGTTTCCTTAGTATTCAGGAAATTCCTGTAATTTTTACTGTTTGAGAGGCCGTTAAAAATACAAAAGTTACTTTTGTGGAAAATACAAGCTCCGCTAGTGACTGACCGCACGGGAGCACTTTTGTGGAAAACTACAAGAATTCCTGTAGTTTCTACAGGAGTCTTTTTAAGAGTGTTGTTGCCGTATGACTGTGAATCATATTACGGCGGTGGGTGACCCTAATCAAGAATTCTCATTCTGAAACTGCACTAACCCTCTGCAGCTGAATGGACAATTTCGACTCGATCGACTCGATAATTTCGAATTTCAACGTTCATTGTTTATTTTCTACAGCTTGCTTGATGGCCGACGAACAGTTATGCAGTCAAACGCTAAAATCATCTACTACAAAATCTCTGTGAAGTTTGGTCCTATGTGCTCATGTATTTTCCCAAAGTAAAGACCGGACTTCGTATAATTTGGAAAAACTAAGTGCA
>JASAND010006787.1:0-58201 GCA_030248195.1 Trissonchulus latispiculum
ATCGTGTGGCAAAGATCGTTTCTGGCAGACCGGAGGAACTGCCAATCAGACCCTGCGTTCTGATTCGTCTCAGTGGATTGGTCGCAGTCACCACGGCTTCGTTGTCCAGCGATTCTTTCGGCAGATCCGCGACGGTGAAGCTTTCGAGCTGTCCTTTGGTCTTGCCGATCTGTGCACCAAAATCGTGATTCCACACCCAAATCGTGTTGGTCTCATCATCTCTAATTCGCTGATGAAGCACCTGGGATCGTTGGAATGTGGTGAGATCGCGGCGAAGGGTGGTGGTAAGTTGAACGACATCCACCGTATGCTTCAAGAACGCCGCATCGATCCAAGGGATTATCAGTTCATCGTTGTCAATATGGCGACGTTGCACCTCCTTGATTCCCCCGAAACGTGGGATGCCGCTTTCCGCGCTCTGCGGGAAGAGCTGCGTTCGGTAGCTTCCAAAGTGTACGTCTCGCCGATGATCCCGCAGACGAAATACGCCATTTCTGTTCAGCGATTGGTGGCATTTGACCAACGCTTGCGTGCAGAGTGCGAACGCGAAGGCTTCCATGTCCTTGAGATCGAGGACGATGCTTTTCTGAGCTCCCCTGCCGCACCTGGCGCAAGCCACCGGAGCTTGAACCTGAACAGACGGTTGTACGATGATGATCTCCATCTTTCCGCAGCTGGAACGGACCGCTTGGTCAGGATGTGGGCTTCAAGCATCCCTGATCTTCAGCGATGCATTTGGAAATGCACCAACGAAACCTATCAGATGAAACAGATGGCGGAATTTTCACCGTGTCATGTCAGCTGTCAACGAGCTCGTGAAGCTCAAACTGCCCAAGGTAACGATCAATCTGGGTTAAGTAATAATGATGACATGTCGGACGAAATCCAACAGCTAGGTGATTCGTTAGGAAGCATTCAGGTGACAGAGTCTGCCAACATTAGTGCCAAAGAATTAGCTACTGAACCTAACAGTCACGCGAACCCCACGCCTACGGTTCAAATTGAAACCATCACTACCACTGCAGCTCAAGCTGTGAGCACAGTGTCTCGTTTCACTACCACTGCAGCTCACGCTGTGAGCACAGTGCCTCACTCACACATCGTGCATACGGAACCACACACTAGTGGATCAAATCCGCTGTACGCTTATCCTGATAGTGTTACTGCAGCACACCCTGTGTGCACAGTACAGCATGCTAGCACAACTGCAGCACACCATTTGTGCACAGTTTTTAGTTACCCACAAGCTATTGCACACGCTGGTGTCGCAGCACAAAATCTGTGCACGACTACGCCTGGCTATCCCGTAGCACCTCAGGGTTATTACCCAAGGCCACCTGCTTATGCTTCAAACGCGTTCGAACCGCGTGTATTCACTTATGAACCACGAGTTCGACGACCACTGTTGCCCGCACCGGTAGATCCCCGTCAGCTGGTTCCGCGCCAACAGGTGCCACCTCAGGGATACCCAATCCAAGCAAATTTTGCTGGATTTAGTGAATACAATATGCAAAATGCTTATTTTCAGGCCCCGCCAAGCGATACGGTCGCCGGTGCTAGTGGATCTTCCACCGCATCAGCCTCTGCATCACCGTCTCAACCAGCTATGTATCTGCCAGTCCTGATTCTGGAGAATGGATCCCTGACTCCCCGCCTTGCCCGTATCTCTGGCGATGAGAGTCGTGATCGTCAGCTTTCCCAAATGTCCCCCGATGGCCAGAATCGTCGACTGTGGTAGAAAGGACGGGTCGTCCTTCTTTGTTCCACCCGGCGTGTCAACTAATTAACTTTTGACTATTTTAATTTGATTAGTTTAGTATTAGAACTTTTAGATGTGCTGTAAATGTTGTTGGGTTTGTTATTGCTCGTTGAGTTTTGAATTGAAGTTAACGTTTGACTGGTAGTCTATTGTTGTGTCTATATAGCATGTATGAGACGGACTTTAAGTCCCTTTGACTTTTGCTGTGAAGCTTGCTTTTCGTCCCTTTAGTTAGTCTGTGAATAAATTCTGGTAGGAGTCAGGTTGCTACTTTACAATCGTAGGTACAACGGGACTATTGGTTTTATAAGGTATTGACCTGTAGGTCGGTAGGTTGTACAACTATAGTTCATTCCATCTACTTGTTTTAATGCCGAAAGTTGATTTTCTAGTATTTTCTTAAAAGACTATTTACTTGATGAAATACGATGAAATTTTAAAGTTTGCGTTTAATTGGATGTTTTTCTAAACGGATAAGCGGCATTTAAGAGGCTAATATAATGTGTAATTCGTCAGTTTAAAAGACAGCCTCGTGGATTTTTTATTTTATTTTATTTTTGGGTATCTTCGTTTTTTTTTCTTCGCGCTGCTCTGAATATAGTCTGGTTATGTAGCGTTCAGCAATTGCATTTATCTGACTTGTTGACATAGGTGATGCATCTTGATGTGGATTTTTGAGTATGTGCATTTTGTATCCGGATTGTACAGAATTTTTTGTTTATCTCTTACGGTACCGAGAAATGCCTAAAAAGCAATATATATGACTGAAAACTTAAAAAAAGCTTTGTTAGTTATTTTGTTGTTTGTTCTCAATTGTGTTGTATCATATTCTTACTGTATAGCTGTGTGTTGATATTTCCTTAATCTGAGCAGCTCGGAGCGCTTAATACTCTAGTATTTTTCCTTTCGTCGGTATTTGTTTTTCTACAGGATTTCCATTTCGTAAAAATACCTTTTTCTTCATTTGCATGAAAATTTAACCTCTTGTCACTTTTGCATAACTTTTCCCTAGGTTATCTGTTGTTTGTACAGTTTGTGGACTCCGCGTAGTCCTTTGTGTACTGTTTTTCTATTGACAGCGACTACGGATATAACTACGGATACAACAACCGAGAGATGATTTGCATTAGTGCTCAGCTCCGATCCTGAATATAGAGTTACGGTTTTCGAACTCTAGAGAGCTCACGGTTGTGAACTCCTCCCAATGAAAATTTACGTAAATTCCTCCTTATCCCCTTATGAAAGTCAATATATAAATTTCGATTACTATATTAGAGATATTTATTATTTGTGTTGTATATATATATATTTGCATTCCTTATTCGTGTTGTATATATCTTTGCCTTTGTCTAGTTACTAATTCGTAAATATGCAGTGACTAACCCCCTGTGGTGATGTTTTTTTCTAACTTTTGTCTTTTATGTGCATGATTTTGTACTATATGATTGTTTTGTATTATGTTAGGCATGTACGGTTTGTTACGTATTAGTCGACCTCTATTATTGTTTGTATTATTCGATTGTGTGTTGTTTGTTTTCGTGTAACTCCCTTTCTTTGTAAATACCCCTCTCTTATTCTTCATTTCTGTAATTGACTTTGTATATGCGTTGTTTTTGTGTCTGTTTTCTTTGCTATTCGATCAGGTGATCTTATTTTTTCTGCGGCGGAGGAATAGGCTGTTAACGTTCAAAAATTACTTTGAAATCCAATGAAAATTAATTCTGTAGGTTACGAAGGTATTATTACTCATGTATAATGTATTTTTTGTGTATCTATAATTAATTAGGTTCAGTTTTCGCCAGATGGTATCTAACGATATCAAGGGTTTCGAATGAAAATTTAGCCTAATTTGTTTGTAGTCTTTTGGAGTATGAGAATAATGTACGTAAATGTATTTGTTAGGATATTCTTTGTTTTGTACTGTGTATAGCTTAGCTAAAAATATTTTTGTCTTTACTGGTATGAATTGTTTAGCTAGGACACTTATTTTTGCTCGTGTACGGTGTAGATGTTTAGATAGGAATTTGTTTTGTTTGTTTTTGTATCATTGCTGTAGTTAGGACTTCGTACAGTAGTTAATTGTTTCATGTAAATTTTATATTCGCTTAATGTATAAATGTGACTTTGTGTGTCTGAGTGTGTAAATGATTGACCGGTCATTGTTGTATACGTGATTGATTGATTGATTGCTTATTGTATTTTGTCTATTTGTGGTTTTATATTCTGTGGTTTATCGTTTTTATGATGGTATCATTTCGAATTATCAATCCTATTGAGTCTTATTTCTGAGTTCCTTTTTAATAGTCTTGATTGAATTGTATCACTCTTATGGTACTATTTTCGTTTATGAGTACTTTTTAGTACATATACCCCAATTTCGGTATTTGCCTGCATTTAAAGACTATTATGCTACCATTTTCTATATCAATAATTTCTATTTATTCTTGTTACGATTTTTATTACCATGGACTTAAAAGTGCCAGGATACGCACATAACTGGTCACATGGGATGTTACTTTTGAAAACATTATTGGTAGCATTCTCTTCCCTCTCACTGCTTTTTAGCAGGCGCTAAAATTTTTTTTTCACCGGGGGAAGATGTGAAGTATCACTAAAACTTAGGCGTACAAACAGTCAATGTAAGCACTCTTGTGTGTAAAGTTCATCAGTCTAGCTAGCTAACCTGTTTATGTAGAAGTCTAGACAGTCAGTTGTCGTTAGTTCTGTTCTGCGATGCGGTAGGGCCTTTTGTGTTGCCCCTTTAATTAATAAATTATTTGTACGCCACCCATTGGATTTCTAGTTGGGTAGACGATCCTGGAATCGGTTACATCAAGGTTGGTTTAGTCTATGAGGTTAGGTTGGAGATGGATTAGATATTAGGCCACGGCGAATCCTACCTGCAATCGCCCCGCCATCCATAATTCAGGTCTAGTCCAGGCAGTAGGCCTGAATTTAACTTTTGGAGGATAAAAATGGGAGAAACAATTGGGGTGGGAGAAAATTTGAGGTAATTCCAGGAATTACCATAAATACTTTATGTTGAAAGGGCTGGGTCCGGTTATTTTCTGTTTTTAGGTTCCGACGAAGGCAACAGAAGAGAAGAAAATTAATTACTTTGAATTAAAAATTAAAGGGGCCAAAGGGTTTTGGGAAAAGGGCAGGATTTAATTTGGAGCTGCGCTGAAAGAAAAGTATAGGGGGGGATAAGGAATTCTTGGAAAACAACAGGTGGATGGAGGGCGGGGATTACGATAGTATAAAAGTAGCTGCAAATTAGGAATTGGTGGTGTGTGGATTGCTCAGTGGTGATTGCTCGGTAGTTGGTAACTAAACGTGCGACCTAAATAAATAAAGTTTGCTGTGTGAAGTAAAAGCGAAGATCGAAGGACTTATATATATAGGAACTTGGCTTCAGTGGCTTTGAGGCTTACGAGTGATACACATAGTATTAGATTTATTGTGTGCCAGGCTGAGGGTGTCAAGCCCAAGCCTAGAGTGAACGAACTATAACGAACTCAGTGTAAGGGTGTCAAACCCAGCACTAACAGCCCAACGAATTTGTCCGACATCAGTGTAAGGGTGTCAAGCCCAGCACTACCCACTAAGTTAACCTAATTCCACTGCGCCGGCTCCCGCTCTGCTACCAGATTCCAGGCCACCCTCTGCCTTGCCACACGCATACCTGTCGAGGCGGAACACACCGATCTGCTACGTATTCGAGCTTTCGCGGAACGACCTGAAGTTCGGAAAGCCAATCATATTCCGCATTTCAGCTTTCACGGATTGACCTGGAATTCGAAAAACCAATCATGTTCCGCATACCCGTCGAGGCGGAACACACCGCTCTGTTCCGCATTCGATCTTTCGCGGAACGACCTGTAATTCGGAAAACCAATCCTATTCCGCATTCGAGCTTTCACGGAATGACCTGAAATTCGGAAAACCAATCCTGTTCCGCATGCGAGCTTTCGCGGAACGACCTGAAATTCGGAAAGCCAATCCTGTTTCGTACGTAGCAGATCGGTGTGTTCCGCCTCGACAGGTATGCGGAATAGGATTGGTTTTCCGAATATCAGGTCATTCCGTGAAAGCTCGAATGCGGAACAGGATTGGTTTTCCGAACTTCAGGTCATTCCGTGAAAGCTCGAATGCGGAACAGGATTGGTTTTCCGAATTTCAGGTCATTCCGTGAAAGCTCGAATGCGGAATAGGATTGGTTTTCCTAATTTCAGTTCATTCCGCGAAAGCTCTAATGCGGAACATACCGGTGCGTTCCGCATCGGCAGATATGCTTAACATGATTGGTTTTTCGAAATTCTGGTCGTTCCGCGCAAGCTGAAATGCGGAACAGAGCGTTGTGTTCCGCCTCGACAGGTATGCGGAACAGGATTGGCTTTCTGAATTTCAGGTCGTTCCGCGCAAGCTGGAATGCGAAACAAACCGGTGTGTTCCGCCTCGTCAGGTATGCGGAACATGATTGTTTTTTGAATTTCAAAAAACCAATCATGGTAAGCATATCTGGCGAGCTTTCGCGGAATGAACTGAAATTCGGAAAGCCAATCCTATTCCGCATTCGAGATTTCACGGAATGACCTGAAATTCGGTAAACCTATCCAGTTCCGCATTCGAGCTTGCGCGGAACGACCTGAAAGTCGGAAAACCAATCCTGTTCCGCATTCGAGCTTTCAGGGAATGACCTGAAATTCGGAAAACCAATCCTGTTCCGCATACCTGTCGAGGCGGAACACACTGATCTGCTACGTATTCGAGCTTTCGCGGAGCGACCTGAAGTTCGGAAAACCAATCCTATTCCGCATTTCAGCTTTCACGGATTGACCTGAAATTCGGAAAACCAATCCTGTTCCGCATTCGAGCTTTCGCGGAACGACCTGAAATTCGGAATGCCAATCATGTTCCGCATTCAAGCTTTCAGGGAATGACCTGAAATTCGGAAAACCAATCCTATTCCGCATACCTGTCGAGGCGGAACACACCGATCTGCTACGTATTCGAGCTTTCGCGGAACGACCTGAAGTTCGGAAAACCAATCCTATTCCGCATTTCAGCTTTCACGGATTGACCTGAAATTCGAAAAACCAATCATGTTCCGCATACTCGTCGAGGCGGAACACACCGCTCTGTTCCGCATTCGAGCTTTCGCGGAACGACCTGAAATTCGGAAAACCAATCCTATTCCGCATTCGAGCTTTCGCGGAACGACCTGAAATTCGGAAAGCCAATCCTGTTTCGTACGTAGCAGATCGGTGTGCTCCGCCTCGACAGGTATGCGGAATAGGACTGGTTTTCCGAATATCAGGTCATTCCGTGAAAGCTCGAATGCGGAACAGGATTGGTTTTCCGAACTTCAGGTCATTCCGTGAAAGCTCGAATGCGGAACAGGATTGGTTTTCCGAATTTCAGGTCATTCCGTGAAAGCTCGAATGCGGAATAGGATTGGTTTTCCTAATTTCAGTTCATTCCGCGAAAGCTCTAATGCGGAACATACCGGTGCGTTCCGCATCGGCAGATATGCTTAACATGATTGGTTTTTCGTATTTCAGGTCGTTTCGCACAAGCTGAAATGCGGAACAGAGCGTTGTGTTCCGCCTCGACAGGTATGCGGAACAGGATTGTTTTTTTCGAATTTCGAAAAACCAATCATGTTAAGCATATCTGGCGGTGCGGAACACACCGGTATGTTCCGCATTAGAGCTTTCGCGGAATGAACTGAAATTCGGAAAACCAATCCTATTCCGCATTCGAGCTTTCACGGAATGACCTGAAATTCGGAAAACCAATCCTGTTCCGCATTTGAGCTTGCGCGGAACGACCTGAAAGTCGGAAAACCAATCCTGTTCCGCATTCGAGCTTTCGCGGGACGACCTGAAACTCGGAAAACCAATCCTATTCCGCATACCTGTCGAGGCGGAACACACCGATCTGCTACGTATTCGAGCTTTCGCGGAACGACCTGAAGTTCGGAAAACCAATCCTATTCCGCATTTCAGCTTTCACGGATTGACCTGGAATTCGAAAAACCAATCATGTTCCGCATACCCGTCGAGGCGGAACACACCGCTCTGTTCCGCATTCGAGCTTTCGCGGAACGACCTGAAAGTCGGAAAACCAATCCTGTTCCGCATTCGAGCTTTCACGGAATGACCTGAAAGTCGGAAAACCAATCCTGTTCCGCATTCGAGCTTTCACGGAATGACCTGAAATTCGGAAAACCAATCCTGTTCCGCATTAGAGCTTTCGCGGAATGAACTGAAATTCGGAAAACCAATCCTATTCCGCATTCGAGCTTGCGAGGAACGACCTGAAAGTCGGAAAACCAATCCTGTTCCGCATACCTGTCGAGGCGGAACACACCGATCTGCTACGTATTCGAGCTTTCGCGGAACGACCTGAAGTTCGGAAAACCAATCCTATTCCGCATTTCAGCTTTCACGGATTGACCTGAAATTCGAATAGCCAATCATGTTCCGCATACCTGTCCAGGCGGAACACACCGCTCTGTTCCGCATTCGAGCTTTCGCGGAACGACCTGAAATTCGCAAAGCCAATCCTATTCCGCATTCGAGCTTTCACGGAATGACCTGAAAGTCGGAAAAGCAATCCTGTTCCGCATTGGAGCTTTCGCGGAATGAACTGAAATTCGGAAAACCAATCCTATTCCGCATTCGAGCTTTCACGGAATGACCTGAATTTCGGAAAACCAATCCTGTTCCGCATTCGAGCTTGCGCGTATTGAGTTATAGACATGTTGACTAAACAAACGCCTATCCAAATTTAACAACTTGGTTGAGATCCTATCATACATTGTAGTTGTATATTCTGCAAGCTAGTAAAGACTGTTAGTATACAGCTGCCGCCAGTCTTAAGCTATCTAAGAAGGTTCATAGGTTATGGGCCCAGGTGCATATAATGGCACAGTCCAGTGATCACAATTTGAAGATTAACAAGTTCGATGGAGCGGTCTTTACCTTATGGAAATTTAAAATCCGTCTTCTTTTGGAAGATCGGGAATTGTGGGACTTTGTCACGGGCGATGCTGAGTTGGCAGAGAATGCAACTGCGAGACAGCGGGCTGACTTCAACAAGAAAGAGATAAAGGCTCTGGCTATGATATGCCTAAATCTAGAAGACTCTCAGTTGCGCTTGGTTCGGTCGTCTGAGACTGCCAATCAAGCATGGGACACTCTAGTGGCTTATCATGAGAAAAAGACTTTGGCGAATAAATTACATTTGCGCCGGTAGTTCTTTACAATCATTATGGAGCCTAACACTAAAATGATTGATCATATCAATACAGTCAAAGATCTAGCCAGTCAGCTTGCTGCTATTGATGCTCCTGTAGCAGAGGATGACATGATCACTACGTTGTTAAGCAGCCTCCCAGAAAGTTACGACAATCTAATTACTGCACTAGAGTCGCGTGCAGACGATTTGACCATGGAATATATTACTGTTCGACTGTTACATGAAGAAAACAAGAAGATTGGAAAGAACAACTCAGAAGATGATGTTTTGCTTGCATCAAAGAAAGTACAGTAAATAATTACAAGTTGCCTAAAGGTAGCCGGCCAAAGGTATACAAGAAAGGCCCTTGTTTCATCTGCAATAAAGAAGGTCACTTGGCTCGTGACTGTTGGTTTGCAACAGCAGATGAAGACAAAGGCTAGGAAAGATATGAACACATCGGATCAGTGCCGGATCGTTCAACAATCTGATGTTGAATCCGACGTTGAAGAACAAGTTCTGACAGCATCAGATTGTGCAGAAGAAAATTGGTACCTTGACTCGGGAGCAACACAACATATGTGTGGATAAAAAAATTACAAATTATACAGAGTTTACACAGCCCAAAGTGGTGAAGCTTGGAGATGATCGCTGCATCAAAGCTTGTGGAATGGGCGACGTGAAGATGAATCTAGAAACTGACAAAGGTGAGCTGAAAACAGTTTTAGAAGGTGCATACTATGTTCCAAACCTTTCTAAAAACTTATTTTCCGTCAGATCAGCTGCGAAAAAAGATGCCACTGTAGAGTTCAGAGAAAACGACTGCCTCATAAAAAAGGTCGGATTGTGGGGAAGGGAATACTTGACGGAAAACTATATCGGCTTCTATGCACAGTCCTCTATGTAGCCAGCATTGGAGCATCGTCTTGTGATTTTGCTAATTCTGCTGCCAAGCAAGAAAGAACGGTGGACGTTTGGCATGCCCGTCTGGGTCATCTGAGTGTTAGTGCTTTGACGTCGGCTGCACCTAAAGGTTTGTGGCGATGCATCGAACTAGACAACAACGAAGTTAATCCGCTGCTGAAGTGTAGCGGGTGCATAAAAGGCAAGATCACCAGACAAGTGAATAAAGAACCTGGAGCAAGAGCTGCGGAAGTACTGGATCTGGTACACAGTGACATATGTGGTCCTATTCAACCTCAATCTGTCGGAGGGTCTAAATTCTTTGTCATATTTGTCGACGACTTTTCAAGATATACATACGCTTACTTCAGCCATCATAAGAAGGAAGCCTTTGAAAAGTTCAGATTATTTTTTGAAGAAACAACAACCTTTCACAACAAAATCCTGAAGACTCTCAGATCTGACAATGGTGGAGAATTCACTTCGACTGAATTCCAGAAATTTCTCCAGGACAAAGGTGTAGTTCGTCAAACAACACTCCCCTATACTCCAGAACAAAATGGGGTAGTCGAAAGGATAAACAGGACCTTGGTGGAAGCAGCCAGGAGCATGTTAGCCTATGCCAATCTACCAAAGGGCTATTGGGCAGAAGCAGTCCGCACAGCGGTATATACAAGAAACCGATGTCCAACAAGCGCTGTAAAAGAAAAGACCCCTTATGAAGTTTGGCACAACCGAAAACCCGACATTAGTCACCTTAGGGTTTTCGGTTGTAAAGCATATGCGCATATTCCCAAGCACAAGCGCAGAAAATTTGACACAAAAGCGGTGGAATGCCAGTTTCTGGGTTACTGTCAAAACAGTAAAGGATATAGATTGGTTGCGTCTGACAACCGCCGTATCATCAATTCAAGAGATGTCATTTTCGATGAAACTAAATTTCAGTCGCCCTCAGGAGAGCCTGGGAATGTTGATAGTCTACAAGTGTAGAACGTAGAAGCAAAGGACCATGTCCGAGAACCTAGTACGATGAAAGAAGCAGAGAAATGTCCACAAGCAAGTCAATGGATTGAAGCTGCACAGTCAGAATACGATTCCTTGATGAAAAATGGAACCTGGGAGCTCGTACCGTTGCCAGAGGGACGAATTCCAATCAGCTGCAAGTGGATATTCAAAGTGAAATTTCATGCTGATGGGTCAATTGAAAGATTTAAAGCTAGACTTATGGCCAGAGGTTTCACTCAAGAAGAAGGAATTGATTATGAAGAAACTTATTCACCGGTGGTGAAGTATGCAACAGTGAGATGCACCTTAGCCATCGCTGTTGAGTTGGATCTAGAGTTGCAGCAGATGGATGTCAAAACAGCCTTTCGAAATGGAGATCTTGACGAAGAAATTTATATGATACAACCTGAAGGTTTCGTTCTGAAAGGCAAAGAATCATAGGTTTGCTAGCTGAAAAGAAGCTGATATGGTCTCAAGCAAGCAGCGAGGTGCTGGAACAAGAAGATTGACAGCTATCTTAATCAGGAAGGTTTCACACAATGTCCATATGACAAGTGCCTTTACGTCTATCCTGCAGAGAATCAAAATCCCTTGGTGATAGGCCTGTATGTCGACGATTTGCTCATAGCAGGAAGTCAGCAAGGGGTGGAACAGGTAAAAAAGTGCTTAGAACAAAGATTCGATATGCGCGATTTGGGGGATCTTCACTATTTTCTTGGGATTCAACTGATCCGTGATCGCCCAAAAAGAAAGATTATTCTGCATTAGAAAAGGTACATTGCTGGTCTACTTGACAAGCTGAAAATGGCGGACTGCAATGGGATGAAAACTCCAATGGAGATTCAACGTTCGACAGAGTCGTCAGCTCCATTGCAAGACAAGACAAGCTATCAGATGGCGGTTGGTCTTTTTGTTTATGCCATGACAGCAACGAGACCTGACATAGCAGCTGCTGTTCGTACAGTTAACCAGCGGTTGTCTTCGCCGTCTAGAGAGAGACTGGACTAGTGTGAAACGAATTGCTCGCTACCTAAAAGAGACTATTAACTATGGAATCTGCTACCAATCGGCCACGCCTAGTACTGGACTTCATGGCTATGTGGACGCTGACTGGGCCGGTGACCATACTGACAGGAAATCGGTGTCTGGTTATGTGTTTCAACTGAATGGTGGTCCTATAAGCTCGAGCTTGCGCGGAACGACCTGAAATTCGGAAAACCAATCCTGTTCCGCATTCGAGCTTGCGCGGATTGACCTGAAATTCGAAAAACCAATCATGTTCCGCATACCTGTCCAGGCGGAACACACAGCTCTGTTCCGCATTCGAGCTTTCGCGGAAAGACCTGAAGTTCGCAAAACCAATCCTATTCCGCATACCTGTCGAGGCGGAACTCACCGCTCTGTTCCGCATTCGAGCTTTCGCGGAACGACCTGAAGTTCGGAAAACCAATCCTATTCCGCATTTCAGCTTTCACGGATTGACCTGAAATTCGAAAAACCAATCATGTTCCGCATACCTGTCCAGGCGGAACACACAGCTCTGTTCCGCATTCGAGCTTTCGCGGAAAGACCTATTCCGCATTTCAGCTTTCAGGATTGAAAAAACCAATCCTATTCCGCATACCTGTCGAGGCGGAACTCACCGCTCTGTTCCGCATTCGAGCTTTCGCGGAACGAACTGAAGTTCGGAAAACCAATCCTATCCCGCATTCGAGCTTTCACGAATGACCTGAAATTCGGAAAACCAATCCTGTTCCGCATGCGAGCTTTCGCGGAACGACCTGACATTCGGAAAGCCAATCCTGTTTCGGACGTAGCAGATCGGTGTGTTCCGCCTCGACAGGTATGCGGAATAGGATTGGTTTTCCGAATATCAGGTCATTCCGTGAAAGCTCGAAAGCGGAACAGGATTGGTTTTCCGAACTTCAGGTCATTCCGTGAAAGCGCGAATGCGGAACAGGATTGGTTTTCCGAATTTCAGGTCATTCCGTGAAAGCTCGAATGCGGAATAGGATTGGTTTTCCTAATTTCAGTTCATTCCGCCAAAGCTCAATTGCGGAACATACCGGTGCGTTCCGCATCGGCAGATATGCTTAACATGATTGGTTTTTCGAAATTCAGGTCGTTCCGCGCAAGCTGGAATGCGAAACAGACCGGTGTGTTCCACCTCGTCAGGTATGCGGAACATGATTGTTTTTTTGAATTTCAAAAAACCAATCATGTTAAGCATATCTGGCGAGCTTTCGCGGAATGAACTGAAATTCGGAAAACCAATCCTATTCCGCATTTGAGCTTTCACGGAATGACCTGAAATTCGGAAAACCAATCCTGTTCCGCATTTGAGCTTGCGCGGAACGACCTGAAAGTCGGAAAACCAATCCTGTTCCGCATTCGAGCTTTCAGGGAATGACCTGAAATTCGGAAAACCAATCCTGTTCCGCATACGTGTCGAAGCGGAACACACTGATCTGCTACGTATTCGAGCTTTCGCGGAGCGACCTGAAGTTCGGAAAACCAATCCTATTCTGCATTTCAGCTTTCACGGATTGACCTGAAATTCGAAAAACCAATCATGTTCCGCATACCCGTCGAGGCGGAACACACCGCTCTGTTCCGCATTCGAGCTTTCGCGGAACGACCTGAAATTCGGAAAACCAATCCTATTCCGCATTCGAGCTTTCACGGAATGACCTGAAATTCGGAAAACCAATCCTGTTCCGCATTCGAGCTTTCGCGGAACGACCTGAAATTCGGAAAGCCAATCATGTTCAGCATTCAAGCTTTCAGGGAATGACCTGAAATTCGGAAAACCAATCATGTTCCGCATACCCGTCGAGGCGGAACACACCGCTCTGTTCCGCATTCGAGCTTTCGCGGAACGACCTGAAATTCGCAAAACCAATCCTGTTCCGCATACCTGTCGAGGCGGAACACACCGATCTGCTACGTATTCGAGCTTTCGCGGAACGACCTGAAGTTCGGAAAACCAATCCTATTCCGCATTTCAGCTTTCACGGATTGACCTGAAATTCGAAGAACCAATCATGTTCCGCATACCCGTCGAGGCGGAACACACCGCTCTGTTCCGCATTCGAGCTTTCGCGGAACGACCTGAAATTCGGAAAACCAATCCTATGCCGCATTCGAGCTTTCACGGAATGACCTGAAAGTCGGAAAACCAATCCTGTTCCGCATGCGAGCTTTCGCGGAACGACCTGAAATTCCGAATTGGTTTTCCGAATATCAGGTCATTCCGTGAAAGCTCGAATGCGGAACAGGATTGGTTTTCCGAATTTCAGGTCATTCCGTGAAAGCTCGAATGCGGAACAGGATTGGTTTTCCGAAGTTCAGGTCATTCCGTGAAAGCTCGAATGCGGAATAGGATTGGTTTTCCTAATTTCAGTTCATTCCGCGAAAGCTCTAATTCGGAACATACCGGTGCGTTCCGCATCGGCAGATATGCTTAACATGATTGGTATTTCGAATTTCAGGTCGTTCCGCGCAAGCTGAAATGCGGAACAGAGCGTTTTGTTCCGCCTCGACAGGTATGCGGAACAGGATTGGCTTTCTGAATTTCAGGTCGTTCCGCGCAAGCTGGAATGCGAAACAAACCGGTGTGTTCCGCCTCGTCAGGTATGCGGAACATGATTGTTTTTTCGAATTTCGAAAAACCAATCATGTTAAGCATATCTGGCGGTGCGGAACACACCGGTATGTTCCGCATTAGAGCTTTCGCGGAATGAACTGAAATTCGGAAAACCAATCCTATTCCGCATTCGAGCTTTCACGGAATGACCTGAAATTCGGAAAACCAATCCTGTTCCGCATTCGAGCTTGCGCGGAACGACCTGAATGTCGGAAAACCAATCCTGTTCCGCATTCGAGCTTACGCGGAACGACCTGAAAGTCAGAAAACCAATCCTGTTCCGCATACCTGTCGAGGCGGAACACACCGCTCTGTTCCGCATTCGAGCTTTCGCGGAACGACCTGAAATTCGGAAAACCAATCCTATTCCGCATTCCAGCTTGCGCGGAAAGACCTGAAATTCAGAAATTCCAATGCTGTTCCGCATACCCGTCGAAGCGGAACGCACCGCTCTTTTCCGCATTCGAGCTTGCGCGGAACGACCTGAAATTCGGAAAACCAATCCTGTTCCGCATTCGAGCTTGCGCGGAACGACCTGAAAGTCGGAAAACCAATCCTATTCCGCATTTCAGCTTTCACAGATTGACCTGAAATTCGAAAAACCAATCATGTTCCGCATACCCGTCGAGGCGGAACACACCGCTCTGTTCCGCATTCGAGCTTTCGCGGAACGACCTGAAATTCGGAAAACCAATCTTATTCCGCATTCGAGCTTTCACGGAATGACCTGAAATTCGGAAAACCAATCCTGTTCCGCATTCGAGCTTTCGCGGAACGACCTGAAATTCGGAAAGCTAATCCTGTTTCGTACGTAGCAGATCGGTGTGTTCCGCCTCGACAGGTATGCGGAATAGGATTGGTTTACCGAACTTCAGGTCATTCCGTGAAAGCTCGAATGCGGAACAGGATTGGTTTTCCGAATTTCAGGTCATTCCGTGAAAGCTCGATTGCGGAACATGATTGGTTTTCCGACAATTGGGAGTACGCGTACTCCAATTAAGCTGGAGAACGCGTGTGCTCCAATGCTGGGATGGAGTACGCGTACTCCAATTTGGCTGGAGAACGCGTCTGCTCCAAAGCTGGGATGGAGTACGCGTACTCCAATTAGGCTGGAGAACGCGTGTGCTCCGGAGGTACGACAGAGAAGGTTTTTCACTGTTATGAAGTAAATAAATTATGCTATTCTACAGTTCCTGATTCAAACAATGTTCCCATAATGTAGCTTCTAAATGGGGAACGCGTTCCCAATTAGCAGGTTGCTAGCATTTTGAACAAGCCCAACTGACAGCTGGATCGAAGAACTGCAGAAACCGGTTTAGTCAGTCTGTATTTGTATTCAGCTTGTCTGCTTAGCAAGGAACGCGTTCCTTAAAGCTTATGGACTGGTGACGCAATCTCCATATAGTATGTTGATAACAGGAAAGTTAAGCAAGCTAGCAGTTCTATCAGCGATATATAATCACAGCCTTGTTTGCGTTATAAAACCTTGTTTGCGTTATAATAATTGCGAAAAATAGTTCTCAGAAGTATTTTTAGTCGGGCAAATGTTGCGTACAGTAACTACTGCTTTATTACGTAGATCAATTTGCTACACTTTAACTGGCTAATTTGATTCACACTAAGCAAAATTGGCCATGCAGCGACATTTTCTGTGGCCTAACTTCTGCTAGAAATAGACAGAGTTTAAAATTCTCCTGCAATGATGGATGACTGTTTGGCACAAAGGAAACGCAAATGCCGCAAATGCTGAGGATTTCCTTCACCTTGTTGACATCACCAGAAAGTTCCACTTTGCACTGCAGTGAAGATCCCTTCTTCCGTAGCAACAGATGTAATAAATAAAAAGCAATAAAACTATTTTTATTTAATAAAACCAATCATTTATCATTGGTAGCATCAAATCTGACGAAAATTTAATTATACACTAATTGAGTATTATCTTAAACTTGGCATTGGATGGTCATGGTAAGACTCAATTATGACTAATTTCTGACTGTTACATCTCATTGAAATTTAAGATCAGACTGAAGCTTGCACGGCATGATTGCATAATGCTGACTGAAATCAGACTAATCTGACTGAGACTGTAGTGAGGGTGAGAATATGGTTTATGCAAGATTCAAGCTAATTTATCAAATTATCTAAAATGGTCAGGTTAAGGTTCTATCCGCAGGCAGAACCAGAGAATTAACTACCAGAAATGTATACTACCGAACTCGAGTTAAATAATTAGCCTTGGTTTCCCCAGTGGTGCCTCGTTTAAAATTTTTAGGTTGTACTTTTTAAGCTCGCGTAATGGTCTGGCAACATCGCTTCTGCAGATCCACCGTCAACAGGTCAAGTCCAGTAGGTAGACGATTTCTTAAGACGAATGTTGACAACTGTTTGCTCTGAAATTTGATCATTTTCTTTGCAATCTTGCTGAGCCAAAAGCTGCTACTTTCATTTTCATCATTAGAGCAATCTGTTGACCCAAGGAGGACGAATTCTTTCTTGTAAGCTCCAAAGAAAAACATTTCATTACTTCGTAGCTGTTACTGTCTTTCAAGTAGCAGGCCTATTAGAACCTTTGGAAAAATTAATTGAGGGTTTAAAAACGTGAACCTAGCATCAGTACCACATATAAGTTAAGGCCGATACACGGCAATGTTACGTTCTGTTATTGTAAATATAGTTTTTAAGCTAACTATCAGCATTTAAGTAAATCTTTGTTTCCATCGCCAAAGTCATAAACTAGTGCACAAACTGACAAAGTGTTTCAGCATTGCCCCACATCTTGAAGATTCAGATGTTTTAACCAGTGACACTGATTATATGCACCAGAAAACTGTGGACGTGCCCTGCTGTTGAAGTTCTGATTGAACTAACTTTAATAATATTTAATTAACATATTAATTCGATAAAATTTAATTTACTAAAAGGCGCCTGTTGTTCCTCGGTTTCATCGGTGATGCCGAATAATTCTCAGTATGAAGAAAGGTGATAGAGAAACAGTGAATTCGTTACTGCCACAGCATTGCAGTCACAGATCGATAAAAATTTTATTTAGCAGCAAGCATCGGCGGCCTACTCGCGGCCTACTACAAGCGAAATCGTTAAGCGCTTTGAGCCGATCAAAACAACGAAGCTTTTTCTAAAGGCAGCCAGTTTTTTGGTTTGAATCAACCAGGCTTAGAAAGCTTTTATCTAGCTATTATGCAGAAGCTTTCAACCAAGTTTCAGAAACAGGCGAACAATAATTGCCAAGCAGGTTTAGCTGCTAATCCAAAAGTTTTGCTGATGGAGAAAATGTAGTTAGTTTTTTAATCTTCATTACATGTTGCCTATTGCAAGGATCTGGTTATATATTATTTATGAGAGGACTAAAATTTAAAAAGATGAATTTGTCCACGAGAATCCTTCACCCATCCGATCCGCGTGTGAGCAGACACACTCTCAATCATAAGTCGAAACTCCAAAACTGTTCATCCCTCGAAATCAGGGTCGAACTTTTCTGGCTTAACTGTTTAGCACGTAGCCAAAAAAGGGACTACAAGCTGGCTTAGACTACGTCATAAGCACATTTACTCCGCCACGGGTCCATTTGAATCAAAAGTCGAAACTCTAAAACTCGCTCATCCCTCGAAATCAGGGTTTGGGCTTTGCAATGCCCCCAGCACTTTCCAACGTATTATTGACAGAATCATGGAGGGCTTTATAGTTTATATTGACGATGTCCTTGTTACCAGTGCTACCCAGTTGGATCATTTGAAACGGCTTTTGGATGTTTTCTTACGCTGTTCAAGGGAGCATGTACTTCTGAAACTGTCGAAATGCGAATTTGGGCGGTCTGAATTGGCTTTTTTGGGGCATATTTTATCTGCTTTTGGAATTTCTACGGACCCTGAGAAAGTCAGGGTGGTGAAACGGTTTCCGGTTCCCAAGTCTGTGAAAGATGTGCAAAGTTTTTTGGGTCTAGGCGGGTACTATCGCAGATTTGTCCCAAATTTTTCCAAAATTGCGAGTCCCATTACTGCTCTTTTGAAGAAAGATCATGAATTTATTTGGGACCAGGCCTGCCAGCTTGCTTTTGAAACACTTAAGGAGAAACTTACTACGGCGCCAGTTCTCATGTATCCAGATTTTGCCAAACCTTTCACCTTGGCCACAGACGCTAGCCACTATGGTATAGGAGCTGTCCTCCAACAATATGATGAAAATCAGAAACTTCACCCTATTGCGTATGCCGCTCGTGCCCTCGCTCCAGCCGAGAAAAACTACACTACAACGGAATTGGAGGGTTTGGCCGTATTTTTTGGGGTTTCTTATTTCCAGCATTATTTAATTTTGCAATATTTTGATGTAATTACCGACCATCAGGCTCTTGAGTATATGTTTAGTGGGGAGCCAAAGTCCAAAGCTGCAGCGGGACGTATTGCCCGGTGGGTGTCTTTTCTTCGTGGTTTCAAATTTCGAGTTATCCATCGCCCTGGAGTCACTAACGGGGCCCCTGATGCGTTGTCTCGTAACCCACCACCTTGGGAGGAGGCGGGGTCTTTTGCAGATCACCCCCAAATTCCAGATATTCTTGTGGGGGCTATTTGGGAGGATGTTTTCGAACAAGAAGCTCCCGAAGAGGAGTCGGGTGCACCCCGACCTACCGCTGCAGCTATGGCCGCTTGGAAAGAAGCTTTACAAAACGATCCTTTTACAAAAGCGGTCATTGATTTTTTGGAAAAGAAACAGTTGCCTTCAGATGCTAATTTTGCAACATTTTTACGTAAATATTCAAGCGAGTTTTTCCTTGAGGGTGGTGTCCTATACCGAGTTGGTAAGTCAGATAAGCGTCAGGAACCACCGAAATTGATAGTTGTACCTGAGAACTGTTGTACGTATGTACTAGACGAATGTCATAAAGATCTGTTGGGTGGATGTCACAACGGAAGGTCGAAAATGTACGGGTTTTTAAGTTTAAAATACCATTGGCCCACCATGAGCAAAGACATCGGCTCTTACATTGCCCGATGCCGGGTGTGTGCGGCTTGCAACCCGGGTCCTTCCAAACCTCAAGCCTATTTGAAAGCTTTCGCCCCGGTTGAAGCCCCCTTCGAGCGGTTGAGCATGGATGTGATGCATGCTCCTTCCTCAAAGGCCGGGAATTGTAGAGTGTTGGTAGTGGTTGATTTTTTCTCACGATGGGGTTGGGCATTTGCTATGCCAAACGAACAGACCCTCACTATTGCAAGAATTTTTGCTGAGCGTATAATAGCTGTTCATGGGGCTCCCCAGGAAGTTTTGACAGACAGGGGCACCCCCTTTTGTTCGCATCTTATGGAAGAGCTGTGCAAATTGATGGGTACGAAAAAGGTACGTACTACCGCTTATCACCCTGAATCTAATGGGGCTTGTGAAAGACTCAATGGTACTTTGAAACGAATGCTACGAAAATGTATTTTGGCTTATGAGAAAGATTGGGATGAGCTCCTCCCTTGGGTTCTGTTCGCGTACCGGGCAGTCCCACATGCTTCAGCCGGGGAATCTCCATATTATGTTTTGTTTGGGCGTGATCCTCGGCTTTTTTCTGACAATTTTCTCACAACACCTATTCCTCGAATTCGCGATTTTTTACCATCATACGTAGATGAGCTTCGTAGTCGCATGCGTTATATTCGCAAAATTTTGAATGATCATATGGCTCAAGTTCAGAAAAAACGCAAGGCTAAGTACGACTCTAAAGTCAAACCTATTGAGTATAAGGAGGGCATGATGGTTTGGAAGGATGTTTCGCAAGCAAACATCCCTAAGGGGGCAAGCCGCAAGTATATCCCGGCTTTTGAAGGACCTTTTCGGGTTCTTAAAGTGATATCCCCCACAAATTGTCAAATTCAGTAAACTCTCAAGAGCGACGCCCCCCCCTGAAACAGTTCACGTAAATAGACTCAAGCCTTTTCTCACAGAGTTACTCCCCGACCAATGATATTGTGTAATGTTTTGCCGTGTTTTTGCCTCTAACTGTAGTACGTATGAACTTTACATAACTGGTCTCAATAATCTTTTTCTCATTAATGCTCATTGATTTGTTGCTTTTGTTATTGTACATACGTATATGTTTGTGTTTATGTTTAGGTTTACATTTGGGTTTTTCTGCCAGTGCTGTGACTTTTCTGTTTATTTCAGGAATTTCTTGGTTAGTTTTGCCACATATTTTAGGATTTTTTGTTTATGACGCACAGGTGTACGTATAGCAAACCTTTTGGGGGTTTAGACATTTTTTCCTTGTTTGATAAAATTTAGTTGCCACCTGTAGAACTTAGTTGTACGTATTATACGTATACGTATAAAAACAAGCTCTCACTTATGTTTTTTCTGATAAAATTTAAACTTGAAAACCTTTTTATGATGCAATTTCCTTTTACCTTTTTTCCTTGATTATAATTCTCCGTGTCAGGTGGCTATATTGTTCCATTCAGAATAAATTTTGTTTTTTCAGTCTTCACTTGGTATTTTCGTAGCGCACATGTTCTGCTAGATTTCTGGGGTTTATTCCCTTTTAAAGTCTATGGTTGTACTAGATTTAAATTTCACTTTCAAGTGTTTTTCCTTGACATTTATAAACTTTCCTTCTTTTTCCCTCTTTTGGCGCTTTTGTTATACGTATATAAGTGTCACATCACAGTTTGAACAGCAATGTCCTTGCCATTTCTGTTTGTTCACTGCACCTGCCCTTTTTCTTTCCTTTTTCATTATTTGCACCTTTTTGTTTATTTCAGGATTCCTTTGGTCCTTCTTTTGGTGTTTCTCGTTCGGTGCCTTGGCTAGTACTGGGCCGATTGTTTCTATTGGATTCCGGTCTTTTTGCCTTCATACCTCAGGTTGTTTTTTTCCTTGCTGTAAAATCTTTATGATGTTTTTGTGACTTTGACATGGTTTAAAAAAGGGTTTTTTCTGAGAGTTGCATTCTGATAAAATTTTCCTGTGATATTGACATTATCTGAATTTTGAAAATTTGCCTTTTCTAAAGTTTTTGTTTTCTTGATTTGCCATGTCACACAAATTTCCTAAAGTAGATAAACAGGTACTTCACAAATCAGCTCTTACCTTACGTATGAATATCGCGGTAACGGGGGGTAATTTGGACCTTCCAGCGGGTGCCTCGCCCGCACAGTCGCGTATTGACGAAGAATCAGATACGTGTGTTCAGTCTGAGGTATTTGACGGAAAAGCTATTCAGTATTGCTCGCGTGAATTTCTTGTCAAGCATTTGTCTGACAAACCACCTGCATTTTTTGCTTATCGGGATCAGTTTGATGTTTCTCAGTACGCTACGTATATTCGTCAAATTTCTCAGAAAACAAATTTCTCCCTTTCTTTAGCTAAGGCTACTATTGTAGTTACCTCGAGCGCGCAGTTGATTCGTTTTGTACCTTTGTGGGTTCGAGCAGCGGAAACAGCAGGGTTTATGGCTTGGGAGCTGGAGGGTACTTCCGCCAGGGACTTTTCTGGTTTCCCAGCTCAATCCACTCTTCCTCTTATACAAATTGCAGTCCCCCTTCCCGTAAAGTTGCAGAAATTTAGAACTGAAATTGACCAGGTTCATCCTATGAATTTGAAAACTGATCCTATTTCTTTAGGGATCTATTTGATCCCCTATATGTTTTGTTTTTCAATATCCCTCGTGGTACTATTTTCAGTATTTGTTAGCTCCTCTTTTCTACAATACTTCCTACCCTCTTTTGGGTTTAAACCCATTGGCAAATGTTCGTCGGTTACTGGGGGGTTTGGGCATAGATGCTCGTCATTCTGCTACTGATATAGCCCACCTAGGTCGGTACGTAAGAGTTCGTGCAGAAGATCGTGTTCTGAAGCCTTGGTCTCCAGTCGATCCTAGGGGACCATACCCGTGGGTGCGGGCAGGGCGAGCTTTACATCCTCCGCAGAATTCTCGTGTCGACATTCCACTTTCCTGGTATCACGAGCATATTTTGCAATATTCAAGAGATCTTTGCAAGGCTGTGCCGAAGAGGGGGTTTCAGCCTTTTCCGACACCTCCTGAACTTATTTATGGGGCTGCTAAGGTTTGGGATGTTATCTTGATAGTTCAAAAATATATTCATTTTGATCAGGCTTTTGGGGTTTCTGACTTTCGAAATTTGCGGGAGACTAGAGCTTTGTCAACTATGTCTAAGCCGGTTACTATGAAGTCTCTCCACAAATGTATCGATAAATTGGAACAGGGGCCCAAGGAGGGTACGTCGGTTGCTTCAAAGTCTGGCGAGGATAAGACGGCCACTTCCCGGTCTGCTTCGACATCAAAAACGGTTTTCAACCCACCAATTCCTCCTCCGGGTGCCTATCCCTTGTCTAGTCTTCCTGACCCATCGCGTGTGCCTGGTGCCACCGAGTCTACTGTTTGGAAACCGGTCATCGTCTCGCTTGCTGAACGTTCCCACTGCAGTCTATTCCTTCACATGACTGGATGGCACAGGAATTATGGGTTTCGGCATATCTACGTCCGAACCCTGAGCAGTCGTCTAGTCGCGATATTTCTCCATCAAGGGTTAGAACTCCTAAGGCTAAGAGAACGAAGGCTGTAGCATCAGCAAAAGGGGTAGATGGGGAGGTAGCTCTTGAGTATCAAGAAGCAACGCAACCGGTTCCTACGGCTGCTAGTACCCCGAAACGGGTTCGACTGGCGGGTTTGTCCGAGTCAGTTGTTCTAAATTTGTCGGAGGATCCAGAGGGTGGTAACCGTATTCCTGAAACTATTACGGATCCTGTGGCTGCGTTTCAGTCACCATTCGGGGCGAGGGTGGAAATGAGCGGGGTTGACCCTGCCTTCTTACCCTCTCCCGCAGCTCCTATCACTGTGTCCGGGGTTGACCCAGCCAGTGAGGAGTTTGGTGCTTTTCGAACTGATCGTAGCCCTCGGTCCTGTTCTGCTAGATTCCTGGGGTCCTCCCAGATAAGATTGGGGTCCTCCCAGGTAAGATCGGGGTCCTCCCAGGTAAGATCAGGGTCCTCCCAGAAAAGTTCGAGGACACCTAAGAAGAGTTCGGGATCTGTCCCGACAAGTTCGGGCTCTGCTTCGATAAGTTCGGGCTCTGTCCCGATAAGTTCGGGCCCTCTTTCAACACGTTCGGGGGTTACCCCTTCAACTTCTGGTATGGCCAGGCGGCCATCGGCTCCTGTGGCTAGGTTGCCTCAACCAGTTGTGGGGTTAGGGTCAATCCCCCATCGGCAGCGTTCAAACTTTAATGATACCTTTTGGCAACGCCTTCCTTCTGTGGAGACACGCCAGCAGTTGGATTTGGTTTCTTCATTGGGCTTGGCTGTGCAGGAACTTCAAGATCGGGTGGGTCATCCTCCTCCAGTTTACGCATTTGAGGTTGCTTATCATACTATCGGTATGGGGGATACCACAGTTCTTGCTCTGCTGCTTTTTCCGGAGGAATTCGCTCCTTCTGTTATTCCTCGGGTAGAAGCGCGCCCATGATAGACTGTGATGAGGCATTTTGGCCTACTCATAGGGAGCGTTGTTGCAAGTTGTTGTTGTTGTACTTCTTCTCTATCCTTCGTTCGGTATTTCATTTTTTCTTTCTACCTAAATTTTATAGTAGATTTTTGTTTGAAACTTACTTTCCATTGAAAAATTGTTTTGCACTGCAGTATAGTCTATCCCGAACTTATTTTGAAGCCTTCCCAAACTTTTTGCAAATTTTGAATTTTCTGAAGATTGTTTTTAAGCTTTGTTGAGATGTTTTGATGAACTTCAGAAGATAGTGTCTAATTATCGTTTTGTTCTTTTTGTTATTTTTGTCAAATTGTTCGCTTAACTCTTCGTATAACTTTTTTTACTAATCTGAGGGTCCTCTGGGGTGGATTGCCTAGCTGACCTAAGACTGGGACACAAGTGCAATTCATCTCCCGGGTTCCCTCCCACTTTTATTGGGTTATACCAAATCTTGTCTAAACTTTTTATCATCATACATGTCGTCGGTGTGGGTTTCCGGAAGCTGTTGCCTAAGACTGGGTCGTTTCGGGGCACTCACACCGGCATGCCAGTGCTACAGTTGGGGGCTTTTGGTCTGTATTGTGTTATTTGAACTTCGTTTTTTGTTGTGTAGTTTGTAGTTTGTCTTTCTGATTCTTTCATTTGTTGCTTTATGTATACTTTAATTTTACTTTTGTGTGTTTAGGTGATGCCTTCCCTTGTATTGTATCCGGATTCTCCCCCTTTCTGCGCCAAGCGTGCCTCCACGGTGGATGTTGGTGAGGGCCACTTGTCCTTTGTTCCGGCGACTCTCCGGCTGGATTTTGGTCCCTTTATGAACTATACGGCGTGCTTGGTATGGGCCCGTTACCTGAGAAATTGGGGTGGATACTGGCCCTTGTCATCTTTCATGGCCAGATAATTTCGGTGTTTGTGGGCCACTCTATTGGTGTGGCTTGGTCGGTCTGTACATTTGTCACTCCATTTCATTCTGCCTGTCTTGGCCTATGGGACTTTTACTGTACTGTTTGCCATCCTATTACGCCCTGACTACCCTTAGCTTCTATTATCTAATCTTCTGGGTTTGGACTATATTTTGTGCTGTCTGTCCGGCACGATGCGCTCTGCGGGACACCCTTTTGCGTTGCCCAGCTTTCTTTGCTTGATGCTGGTACGGTGGTGTTTGGACTCCTGGCCTCTTTACTGTTGGCCTGGACTATTTTCTGTGCCCTTTTCCGGCATCACTCGCTCTGCTGGATTCTTCTGTTTACCTTGGACAAGCCCATGGCTTGCACCGGCCTATTTACTGGTGGGTTAACTATTGTTCCGGCAGCCTGTGGTCTGTATTTGCCTTGCCGATCTTTGTTACTGTACTGGATTTTTGCTGTGAATTAGTGTGGCGGGCCTACCTTGCTTCGCTGTTTTCTGTTCTCGGGCTGCTGCAGACATTTCTTTTGGCAGTTCCTGGTCGGATATGTGGCACTAACTCTGCCATTTATTGCTCTGCTTCTATGAACAGTTTGTGTGTCTCTCGGATGATCATCCCCGCATGCTGTCATGGTTCCCGGCACGCCTTTGGACGTTTCCACCCCTCCCCTTGTTTCTCGTATATATTATTTGATTGTGTCTATTTATATTTTTTGTTTTGTAGTCTTTTCGAACTATTTTTCTTCATTAGCTATGTTTTTCGGGTTGTTTGTTGTCTTGCAATGTCACTATTTTTGCCATATTCATAGCTTTTCATTTATTATGCTCATCCTATTGCCTATCTACTGTTCGCTTTATATCTTTTTGTTTGTTTTTGGTATATTGTTAGTATAATTCCTAAGCAAAACATCCATGACGTGACCGTAACTGTTGCTGTTTCCATTCAATTTTCGTGCTTTATTCGTATGTGTGGTTTTCCTATTTTCTTAGGGCTAGTTTGTAGTTGGGGTATAGTTGGGGGGAACGTGCAGTAGGTTGTGTCCCCGAAGTATTGTCTCTAGTCGTCGTGGTTCTAAGTCCGGAGGTTACTACAGGTGTACTTGTGGCACAATTGTCTATGTACTTGTATTGTTTTGAAGTGTAGTTTGTTCGTTTGTTCGTTTGTCAGTTGGTCAGTTAGTTTGTTTCGTTTCGGTCACAGCCGACACAGTTTTACCCAGTCGCAGTTCGAAGAGTCATGCCGAGCTGACTGTGAGCCACGTAGTTCGTAGGCGGTGGGGATCGTTTGGCTCCACTTTTAATGTAGTAGTTTTGTAACACCAAGTTTTACCACTAACATTACTAATAGGGCCCAACACTAACCTGACACAAGTTTTACCATTGTCTAATTTACTGTGTGACACCTGTTGTAATCGCCGCGCGGGGGGCCGGCGGCGGCAAAGAGGGGATATTTTGTGGGATATTATCCATTGTATGCGTAAATTACACTGCGCAACAGCACAGCAGTGTGGCGCAGAAGCGCATTGTTCTCATAAAGTTAGCGCAACAGTACGTTTAAATTATTGAATGTCCAAGAATTCAAATGTTTACTAATGATAAAGCTAATTTCTTTCTTGGGCTAGCTACAGCAGTAGTTTTGCAAATATATATAAAAGGAAGCTTCGCGAAGAATTCAGGGCAGTTGTGTCAATTTTTGGTTGGGGAGTAGCGTTCGAATCCGGTTGGGTAGGTCCCCCGATATTGAAGTTGGCCTCTCCAATCCAGTAGTTTCGCTATATTTTGTGCTATTTTGTCCTCTCGCAAATTGTTTTTATAATGGTTTTGTTATTTCATATGAAGTCTAGTTTTGTATCGAGTTCAGAGTAAAGTCACGTTATGGTCTTTCTCATTTTCTAAGCAACTTTAGGGTTCTCTTATATTCGAATCTACCAGTCGCTCTATATTCTCCGAGAGATTCTACATCTAGGCATCACACACCGAGCACGAACCGAGCAACCGTTTATTATAAAGTATTCTTTTTACTAGGCAAGTTACATGACTTGCCTACAGTATGTACAGCATAAAATTTAGAGCAAACACAAAACACCCCATTTCCTTTAGGCTCTGTTACTACAGTACCCTTAATCTTTGTGTGGCTCTCTCTCTCTAGCGTGTGGAGATAAACTTAATTGACACTAAACTGATTAATAAACTCATTCTAAAAATGTTGAAAACTTATCTTAATTTGCGCTCGTGTTCTTCAGACGTGGTGGATACAATCCGTGAAATATTTGATCCCCCTCAAATATTTGTTCCCCCGTCGTAATGATAGGCTGAAATATTTGTTCCTCAAAATATTTGGTCCCCCTATAGGCTGAAATATTTGTTCCCCCCTGAATAATTGCTTCATTGAAATATTTGGCCTGCTAAATTCAGTTAGTGGCATTCTTTTAAGTTCCAAACTTTATCAAGCTAGTGAAACGAGAAAATCGAACGGGATAATAGCGAATTGGATCTCATGCGACATCTTTTTAAAATAAAAATTGGAACCGCATGCTCAGCGATTCTTGAGAAGGTTATTTATGAGGTGACGTTGAGTGACCTCGTTATTCAATATTGATGTTTCAGGCGCCCCATTTATTTTCAGTTTCAGGTTTGCTAATTGAGGATTTTCAGTTTCAGGCGTTTGCTCGTCGGAATTGCAGTTTCAGTTTCAGGTCTCATTTATCTGAATTTCAGTTTCAGGCGGTTGCTCGTCGGATTTTCAGATTCAGTTTCAGGCCTCACTCAAATTATTTTCAGTTTCAGGCCTAGACTAAAATTTTATTTTCATATTTTTCACTAGTACAATTTAACTTTAACCGTATTAAAACACATTATTCTCACTAGGTTGAGGTATAATAAATCAGTAAAACTTAAGTATAAATTCAAAATTCAGCAGTAAAACTAAAAATGTTTAGTTCAATCAAGAGTACATAATAATAAGAGTATGCCACTAGGCAAGCTCTATGTTATCAGAGCAAAAACTATGCTCTGCTCGCTAACCGTCCCCCCGCAAGTTAGACCCTTCACTTCAAAGAATGTTGTGCGCTATGTTTGTGTTCTACTTCTAAAGCTCAAAGCAGGCACAAAATTCGCGCACGCACTGCTTGTGATTTTGAGCTTAAGCACATAAACATAGAGCGAGTGAGCGTACCCCCGTTTCGACTAGGTACTGATTTGCGGGGGGGTCACTAGGGTCTGATTTTCTGGGGGGGGTGGGCCGTTAGCGAGCAGAGCATAGTTTTTGCTCTGATAACATAGAGCTTGCCTAGTGGCATACTCTTATTATTATGTACTCTTGGTTCAATGTATAAAGATAAAGAGAGATTCGTAGATAGGTGTTTTCTAGGAGTTTATGTATCCCGTATTTATGTCATGTAAGGACGCTTCAAGCAAGTCTTAACGATTATGTATTAAACTATACATTAGTCAATGTTACTTAGTACGATGGATAACAGATACTACGATGTGCTACAGACACATTCATACGAGTTAGGTGCATTCACTCGCTGACCACTCTGCCAGACTGATACTAGTACTAGTAAAACATGTGCAAAATCTGTGACTGTTATGGTCAGTTTTGCGAGAATGGAATGCATCCAGGTATGCCTGCATAAATATATTAGAAAGTTGAAATTCATTCTGTTACAACAATACAACAGCACAACAGTAACATTGTTTGCAATGTTTTCAGCAAGAGCTGAAATTATTTTCAGATTTAATGGTCGACTGAAATTATTTCAGTTTTAGTTTTAATCGTCGATTCTTTGCAGTTTCAGTTTCATTTTCAGGCGTCGAGCTCTACTATTTTCAGTTTCAGTTTTAGGTGCGGAAACTGAAATATGTACTCACTGAAAATATTTTCAGTTTCAGTTTCAGGTGCTGAAACATCACTACTTGGAGGTTTTACTTGTATAAGTTCACAGGTGGACAAGGAAGAATTACCCATCCTCACTGCAAATTCCCCCAGAAGGGTTATCAAAATGCTCTCACAGGCGGTAAAAAATTCGGCTACAAGGCACATGAAAAATGCTCAAAGAAAGTTTCCTGACTCACATTTCTGACGATTATCCGGCTTCGCCTGCCTTTTTTACTAGGTATTACTACTAAAAATAGTCTAAGCAATGGTATTTTTATTAAAAATAGCTATTTGTAGTTAAAATTTAGAAAAATTGGTGAAAATAGTGGAATTTTAACGTCGCTAAACGTATCCAAGGGCCTCTGTCTTCTACCCCGCCAAATGCGCTTTCGATAGCCGAACAATACATAATTTTCAGCAAATTCAAATCCTTGAACATTTTTAATTTCTGGAAGATGCGATAGATAAGGGGGGGTCGCGAATTTTCGACCATCTCCGATTTTTCTCATTTTCACATATTTTGTAGTCCCCAAAACAAGACAGTTGCGTTTGTTGCAAAACTTTCCCTATCATTCACAATAGTCCTCCAAAGGTGACCCCGACATGTGTTAAACATAGGAAAACGAAAAAGTTAGGAAAATTTCGCGGTAACCAAAAGTTTGAGCGCTGTACAAGAGCAAACGAGCTATAGCTTGGCAAAATGTTAATCTTACTGCACAGACTTCGCGTATAGATATTAACACAGTACACAAATAGAGGTTCAATTTGCATACGCAAAATCCATGCTGCTACTTGGGAGTAGTTCACTCACAGTTTTGGTTACCGCGTTTCCGTTTTGCCTCAAAATACGTCATCTTCTCAATTTTTTGGATATAATGGTCCATAAGTCGGGTGAAAGCCGAGCTATTCCAACCAAATTCGGTGTGCCAGTTTGCACAAATGAAAGGAAGATGTGTGCTAAATTTCACAGCAATTGCTGGTGTTTAACTGAGGACGTATGCCTTAGTGCGATGACGGAGACCTACAATCAAAAAATGGCAAATTTTCAAATTTTTCAAATATAGCCAAATTTTATATCAAATTGATGCTCTCGATGCCCTGAACATTTTATCTTCTTGCACCAAGTCTCTACAAAGCAGTATGAGAAAGTTAAAGCCCATTAAAGTTTGAAGTAAAACAGTCGGAAGGAGCTTGATCAAATGGTTCAAACGCCGTTTCTCGCTCGTTGCTTAGCGTATCATTGCCATTTGCACAGCACTAAATAGCCCAAGATTAGAGGCTTCAATTTGATGTATTGACCATACCGTAGCCTTTTGTCATCCTATGTGTACATGTCTTCGAAGCCCTTAGCGATGCATAGTGGCGTAAATACTAAATTGTAGGGATTTGAACTGCAATATCTCTTAACTGGATTGACCCTGGACTCTAAAAATTTGTCTTGTTTTTGGACACATATGGGGTATATTACACCCAAAAATAAGTGAAATCGGTGACTATAAAATTTGGCACCCGGCGCGCCCCCCCTTAATTTTGTAATATGGGTCTTCTTTCGAAACTGCATGAGTCCAACAATAATTTTTCGCCGAGATGCACCGAGGCCGTGTCCGAGGCCGGGGACTGAAAATTGGATGTCTACATAGGAGAATGTTCTTAAAAATTCCAATTTTGGTATTATTTCAAGTATAGGCAAAATTACTATTATAATGAGAATTATAATGAGCGATCTGTACCAGTTCAATTTAATTTTGACTTTAAAAATTCCAAAATTTAGGCTAAAAATTGTCAAAAAACTACAAATTTCTGGCCCCGGCGGGCACCGGTGCTTAACCACAGAGGTTGGTAGTGTTGTTTCAGTAGCCGAGTTTAGTTTCAGTTTCAGTTGGTGGTTCGAAATAATTTCAGTTTCAATTTCAGTCGGCGGACCAAAATAGTTTCAGTTTCAGTTAAAGTTTCAGTCGGCAACGTAAAATACTTTCAGTTTCAGTTTTAGTTTCAGTCGGAGTTTCAGTTCGCTTTAAAAACAACAGTTTCCAGCTCTCTGAGTTATTTAATGTTTATTCAGCCGATCTTACAGCAATGTTAACAGAATCGAAGATCAAAAACCTTAAAACTTTCAAGATTTAAGGAAAGACTGAAATTAGTTTCTTTTACCCAATATAGTTTCAGTTTCAGTTGGCTGCCCAAAAATGTTTTAGTTTCAGTTCTTCTCAAAATAGTTTCAGTGACTGAAACTGAAACCCAGTTAAGTTTCAGTGACTGAAACATCACTTGAGGTTGGCAATTGGCATCGTTCCCCAAGCCCTGGTGGGTGCATCCCTAATTTAAATGTAGATTAGTTTAAATTTTTAAACTTTTTGAAGAAGTTCTGGTACTTTTTTGAAAACTTCCGCAATTTGGGTGAATTTCCATATTTCGGGAACACAACTCAACACTGTTTGTTAGGTAAAGTATGTGGGTTAGAAGGTTTTATTTAAATAAAAGTTTATTTCACACTATTGGCATTTTTTAATAAACTAATGGCATAGTAATCATATAGCATTCGAAAAATTTTGCGGGTATCAGTTGGCTGAGGGCCGCGGGGCGGGGCGGGTACCAGCTTGCCGGTAGTGGGGCGGGGGGACGGGTCGCCAGAAAGGTACCCGCTTCCAACTCTGAGCTAAGCTAAGCGTTCCAAACGAGTGAGTAATCACGTGTCCAATTATGGGCATTGTACGTTATGGCCAATCAGTGGCGGAGGTCAGGAGATGCAGCCCATTGTTTTTTGCGCTCATAAGCCTGGTGCCCTTAGTAGCTTAAAATTTAAAGCTCTAAAATTTATTATACAAATCATAAATAATTCACATCTAAAACAGCTGTCAGCACATCACAGACTGCCCTGCTGACACAAAAACAGCACAATCCGTATATACAAATCAGATTTTCTGAACAAAGGCAGCGGAATTTGCCAAAGCCATGGCTGCAGAGAGGACGGGATCCGACTGATCAATGGGGGTCATGGGACTGGATTCAGCCACTGGCGGATGCTGCTGAGTTTGCTGATTCACGAACTGTTCTACGTCATGTCCATAATTACGAACTTGCACAAGGAAGGCCTGTATCAATAGTTTCATCTGAAAGACATACAAGTTCATCAGGCTATAACAGTCTATCAGACTCATAAATATAGACGGATACTTTTCATGCAACAGGGCCGTGGGGGAACTTAATCCCTCAAAACCCCGGCAGCACACTTGTTGACCGACCGGTATCACCGGATTAGAGCCCATACGGATGGCCGGTCGGTCGACTGAACCAGATCAATATGTGCTGGAATCTTATACATAAGGAGTAATTGTGCGCATCATTTAGTGCAAAAACTTTCGCAAATCAATAGTGCAAACAAAACTTGTACCGGTCGGCCTGTTTCGGCCTGACCGCCTGGCCGATTTGCATCACCACGCCACTACTGGTGACGGTGATTTCAAAAATTAGCTAGATGTAGACACTCCCCCAAAACGCTGTCATAAATTTGGACAGAGTATGAAGCCATTTACCTAGTGGCTTACTTTTTTTCTAAACAGACAACTAAACAAAAATGTACAGACACAATTGGCTAATAATTGTGAGCGTCTACACGAACCTGAGAGGGTTTTTTGTCATGGCAACAGATAACCAGATCATTGGTCCCGTCCTGGAGAGGCCAAAAAGAAAACAGAAAACGACCATCCTAAACAATTTATAACACACTAGATACTACATCACATCCTGCACTGGCAAACTTTTAAACTATTCTTGAAATAGGACATAGACCGGATCTTTATCAATTATAATTAACCAAACTCCTAATCTTTCCAACGGCCAAATTGTTTGAAGGCGAACAAAATATTGGACGACAAAATATGCTTAAAGTTAGCTAGTTTTGATAAGCGACACGAAAACCAAGCATACACGCAAACTTTAAGCCAAATTTGAGGTTACGGGCTCATCCTCCAAAGCTTGATGAATTTTTTTAAATTGTAAAAGAATTCGCAATGGAATCGTTAACAAAATACATAATTCCGTAATTTATCGAATAAAATCGTTTCCTGACGGTAAATGAGATTTTTGTAAGCGTAAAGCTAAAAACATCTAACTGAGCACCTGTAGCAAAGAAAAACACTAAAATAGCCACTAAGCTGAAATCGATTAAATTTCGATTGGTTGACTTCTGTTTAACAGTACCTAGTAGTGACAATTCCTTCTAATTCCTGTCCGAGATTTGCATTTAGGGTACTGTCGGTAAAATCTCGAAACCTTAAACAAATTTCACTATATTATCGTGAACTGAGTCACCTGTCTCGTGCAGACTTCAAACTGTACGTACTTCTTGGACTGGTGTCAATGGTGTTCCATTCAGGGTTACCGATTTGATAGGGCAAGGACCCCAGAAACGAACCTGGACCTGTTGAGAAGAAAACTTGGCACATCCGATAAACAACAGAAACCCATAGTCTTCTAAAACAAGAATCCACAAGCCTATAACTAAATTTGGATCACTGATTAGATATAAACGTTTAATAACTGTCTACTAAATGACTACAATAACCGTCTACTAAAGGCTTGAGTAAGAGATAATAAGTCAACTAAAGCCCGGTTCATACTTCGGTGCTTTGCGCTTCTGTGCTTTCCGGTTCATACTTTGTGGAAAAGCGCAGTGCGTTGTGCTTTTCTAATTCATACTTCTAAAAATATGCGTTTGGTGCGTTTGGGTGTACTTTCAAACGTTGAGCCAAGCTCAACATTTTGAGATGTGCTTTGTGCTTAGCCAATCAAATTCCAGTATTTTTGGCATTATCCAAAGGTCAGTAGTAATAGGAAAGGAGACAGCTGAATACGGTAGCAAGGAAGACAAATGGACGCATAGATAAATATGAACCATGGAAAATTGGAAAAATTGCAAAAAATAATACAGTAGTATTTTCTGGATTTTGATTCCCTGATTGATTTTCATGTACTGCATGTACTAACTTCGGAAATTTTTGTATTTTAATTTAAAGTTATCCGTTTACAAATATTGTTTCAAAAGATGTTCTGCTGTTGCCTATACGTCTGGATAAATTATGTACTTTGGTGCTGTTTAGAACAGGTTAACACGGGAGGTATGTACGGGGTACAGGCCAGTACCAGTCCTGGAACAAGGTACTTCCCAACCCGCACAAAGTTTAAGCTCTACTGCTGTCAGGGGCAAGGGGAAAGAAAAATTGGGGATGGGATAAGCAGAAATGGTCGGAAAAAATAGACTGTTGCACCAAAATTCCGAAAAATTAGTTTCTACAAAAATCTATCAAAATTTTGAAATTTTTCAAAAAATTTTATAATGTTTCTTCAAATATTCTTTAAAAAGTGTTAATTTATATTTATATTTATTGTTAGCGTTAATTTATGCTAATGGTTACAAGCTCCCTCAAAAACTTTAGTTCGAGGTACAAGCCTCCTCAGAATTTACTTGGGACAAGCCCCCCACAGGATCCTACCCTATGTATGTCAACGTATGGTTTAGAAGTTCAAAATATATTAAATTTTTGCTTTGAAACGTGCTTTTCTAAAATCTGACCAAAAATGTAGAAAGCGAAATTGTTTTTATATCTCAAAAACGCTTCAAGATAGCTACCATAAACTATATATTTTCTAAACTGGACTGATGAGATCGTTCATTTCGAGAAAATTTTTTTGAAAATTCCCGCGCGATTTCAAAGGGTGCCGCTTTTATGTCCTAAGATTGGTACATGCCGCGATTTTTTCAAGAAAATTTCCCCTTGTCTGAACGTCCTACATACCAAATTTCAACGTTTTGGTTGAAAATTACGCGAGTTATTCCATTCTTCGATTTTCAAATCCTTTGATCATTGCCGCTTTTTCAATCAGATTTTCAGGACCGCCTAGGCGTCGGCTTTGATCTGATATTATGGTATTTCAAAATTTGAAAGTGGATTTTTTCGAAAATACCACTTTTTTACCCAAATTTAAAAATAGCATAATCATAAAGTTCAATCTGAGGTAAATCCAACGATGTAAAGTTTTCGTGGCTACGACTTAACAAACAATTTCTCTTATTTCAACCGGTTTTTGCAAGTTTACACTGGCTCAGGCAAATGCAGGCGGTAGCATCAAAGACAGCCAAATACCGGCGGAAATAAGGAAAATTGTTTGAAAAATCGTTGCGGACGCAATGTAAGTCGTAGCCACCAAAACTTTACATCGTTGGATTTACATCAGATTGAACTTTATGACTACGTATGCTATTTTACTCACTTTTGCTAGAATCGCTAAATGTTGGGTCAAAAAGTGGTATTTTCGAAAAATCTACTTTCAAATTTTGAAATACCACATGGTCAAAGGTCAAAGGAGACGCCTAGGCGGTCCTGAAAATCTAACCGAAAAATTTTCCAATGAGCGAGTCACGGGTAGTAGCCAGTCAAATTCGAAAAAGCGGTAAAGATCAAAGGAGTTTGAAAATCGAAAAATGGAATAACTCACGCAATTTTCAACCAAAAAAGTTGCAATTTGGTGTGTAGGACTTTCAGACAAGGGAAGAATTATCCTGAAAGAAATCGCCGTAATACCATGTGTCAATCTTTCTGGACAAATAAAAGCGAAGCCCTTTGAAATCGCACGGGAAATTTCAAAAAATTTCACGAAAGAAAAGATCTCATCAGTCCGGTTCAGAAAATATATATATACTTTGTGGTAGCTATCTTGAAGCGCGTTTGAGATATAAAGAAAACAATTTCGCTTTCTACATTTTTTGGTCAGACTTAAGTTATTTTGGGGTAGAATATGTATACGTTCCATGTACACGTATATTTTTAAGTCTAATACCCAAGTCTCGTGACTTTTTCTTCACGCATGAACGCATCCTTGTGAGCACAAGGCACCAAGGACAAATGACAAAACACAAAACACTCATAGAAAAAGGACAAAAAGTATGAACCGGGCTTAAATGAATAACAGTTCAGTTATTAGTCTATGTACAATTATACAAAGGATGTTTTACTTTTGGGAACAGGAAATGTTTCGAAAGGAAACAGTACACGGAATGTATCGCTTTCATTTAGGGCGTAACAGTGCATGGGAAATATAAAACGTTTCAGCTTCACGCAGCCACCCAAAACGACCTGCAGTTCTTGGTCAAAAACAGCCTTTACTCTGAAAAGGAATACAGAAATTACACCTTACATTAAACTGTTCGTCAGAGCATAGCTAATTCTGATACGATGATAAAAATATTGAGACGAGCTGGTAGTCACTTGTCACTGCAGTAGGGTTGGTTTTTTTCCGGAAAAAAGATTGCCGGAAAAAAACCTTTTCCCCCGGTTTTTTCCATTTTTCCTTTTTTTCCGGTCACTCCAAAATTACACAATGTGCTAAAAGTTGCGTTGTTTCATGTTTTTGCATGCACAGAAGCAGTTTTCACGATATTTAGTAGCCCCACAGGGGTAATGCAATAACACAAGCGCTTAGAAACATTCCAATATTGATTATAGGAATCAACTATTTTCAGCGGGTGACACTGTAAAGCAAAGGACAGGTGGACTTCTGTATACCTTGGCGGTTATACTAGACCTAGTTCGTGGTTTTCGTAGGTAACGCGCTTCGTAAAGTAAACAATTCCAGATATTTTAACAGTTTTGGTTGAACGCTAGACTGTTAGGTATGGATTATTAACACTACCTGAATTATGCAATCATTTTCACATTCCAAGGGAAAAATGTCAAATCCCAAAATTAGCTCAAATTCATGAATATCGTATTCTAAACTCATTAAACACTGTTTTTTGATAGTTTTTTTAATGTTCTGAGGTCATAAATTAACTTTCAGAACATGTCCCGAATATTTTTCCATTTTTTTTCCGATGCGTCGAAAAAACCCAAATACATTCGTCAGATTTAACATACCCCCACATACTATGACCCACGGAAAAGGGTGTAAATAGCGTGAAATTGCTGGAAAAGCTCAGAAAACATGATATTTCACTGTAAAAATCGTCAAAATGACACTAGGAATATTTTTCCATTTTTTCCACCCCATCGGAAAAAATGGAAAAAAACGGAAAAAACCTTTTTTCCAGTCCTTTTTTTCCGCGCCCATCCCTACACTGCAGCGTATAAAAAGTTACACAAGCAGATTAAGGCTACACTCATCAAGGTGGTCACCCCCTTTTGGAGTGACAACAGAAAAAGTTTTGCTAATTTTATGGCAAAACCAGTCGTTTTTGACTTTTCGTGCCTTCGGAGCAATAACTTAGTTTTTGAAAGAATTAAACAGCCAATGACGATTTTTGGGCAAAATACGAAAATTCAACTTCTTCAATTCCCCAGCTGTATTTGACCTTAGACTCCCCTTTTCGAAATTCTGGAAGCGGGCTTGCTAGAGCTCTAATGATTTGGTGAAGTTTTCTTTAATCCGAATTGATGCACATTTAAACAGAAGAGTTAAGCAGAAAACAGTGGTCTATTCACACCAGGGTTCATGCGGAGTTTTGAATTTCATTTTCCAGGTTTTTCAAGCTTTGCAGAGGCATATTTCTAGGTTTTGCATTACTAAATTCTGAGCAAAACTAGAGTATGTTTCGGACACCGATACCTTAAAACTTACATTTTGGCTTTTGACACTAGGAAATAGCGGTTTTAATCTTTGTTTACAGATCAGATCTAAAATGCGGTTGAACTGGTTTTCATTAATGGCACAAAATTAGCTTTCAAAGGGCCCGAACCATATTCTGTTACACGTTTTTGAGCGTAAGAGCACATATAACATACGCCTCCAAACTTGAACCCAGGATTTTGAAAAGGGTGTCCAAGGTCAGAAGTTCAGAACCGATGAGGCGGTCTGGAGGCGGAACCACTCACAAGTTGAAAAACCGAAAAATTGTTAATTTCTGACCAAAAATCTTACATACATACTTGCTTAGATGTTTAATTCTTAAAAGTAAACTGTATCGCGCCAAAGTCGCGAAATTGTTTTAAAATGGTAATTTTGTTTTAAAATTAGCAATACTTTCTTTTCGTCCTTCAAAAAGGGGTTTAGACAAGGGGTGCGGACTTCCATGTGTTCGTTCTGGTTTCAAAGCAAGACATAATATGGCTAAATGCAAATACTCGTGGCGGGGACCCGCAGAAGCTGAAAAAAATTTTAAAAAAAATAAAATTTTTGACACGGTCCACTGGCGGATCCAGGATTTGGTGATGAGACTGACGGTAAATTTTTTCACCAAGGGGTCTGGGGAGCACCACCCTCCAGACGTTGAAAAAATTTTTATTATTCCTGCTGGAGCAGGAATGTATAAAAAGAGAATTAGTATGTCCATTTCAGTATGAGTCATTTCTCCATTCAGAAGCCCTATCTTCAACACAGGGCTAGCTTAGGGCTGAGTTTTTTGAGAGAGAATATGCAAATTAGTTTTGGCAGCTGCTATTTAAGCAGCCGAATGAACCGACTCTACGCAGTCTTCGGCTGTCTGCAATCAAAATGGTTGCGTATTTTTGAGCACTAGTGTAGCTTGGGAGCTACACCAAGTGCACTAGGATTAGGTAGTTAGATAGTATGTGTAGCCTGCTTGCATTCTCTAGCGGGTTTACGCTACTATAGCGCACTGGATTTTGGCGATAAAGCATCAAACTTAAAAGAAACAACAAGAACCAAACGCAAAACACTAAGAAGAATGAAGACCTATTCTGGCGACGTCTTCAAATGGGGACCTCTTCCACCAATTGGGGTTCCTACTGTCATTTGAAGACCCCAAACGGAAATAAACATTTCGCAATCGGAAATTGAAGCAAAACCTCAGTTACTAACAAATTATACAACTGTAATTGAATAATAACAGGTCTACGAAGGAATACTGCCCCTTTTGGGGCCTACTTGTTTGTTTTTGCAATAAAATTAGTCTTCGGATCTTTAATCATTTTGAAGAACTGAGAAAATATTGCAAAATACTACACTTTTAATTTTAGGCAAAAATAATAATTATCTCCGAAAAATCGATTGCATTTCAAAGTATTTCTTCACAAATTCAATAAATATGCCGTTCAAAATCAGAAATTCGCGCCAGAAATTGGTTTTTGTCCTTTTCCTATTTTTCTTCTTAATGACGTTCCTTATCTTCGAATCGCGAGGGGGCGGGGGACGGAGGCCGCCCCCCACCCCCCTGGATCCGCCCCTAACGCTGTCTATTTTAGTCAGCGACAAAAACATGGCCGATAGAGTTGGAGGAGTTTGTATTTGAAATTAATACGCATTGGAGGTCCAACATGCATTGTGGTGATAAGAAGGAGATTAGTCTAAGGACTGTAAGTTCCATCCATCCTATAATACTGTGTAAAAATCCTTCCGCTATGAAATTGTTAATTTTGAAGAAAATCAGGCAAATAAAATAATTCTGAAAAGTTTGCAAATTTTTTTCGGCAAACATAATCAAAATCTAACTTGGGTGACAAATTCTATGTACAGTTACAATTGAAGGAAAAATTGGGACTTTTAATTTAGAAACAAATCAAGAATTTTAACCATAACTCCAGAAAAAATTGTTCAATATTAACAATAATAAGCCGAGTTTTAGGAAATATTTGCCAATTTACATTTAAATTTGTTACAAGACTCCTAAAAGTTCGGTAATTTCCGTAAAAAGTTTACTAATTTTAAGGGCCCCACACCCCAAAGGGAGACCCGAATCAATAACGGAAGGGAGGAAAGGGGGGGCCCCTCTCCAGTCGCCGTCACTGCTGCGATCATGCTGAGTTTATAATCACAAGATTTTTTGAATTCGTGAACTTCGATTTTTCGATTCGTAAGGACCAAAAGGAGCCCAAGCATCTTTGTTTCCAATTTTGCTGAAAATTTGCATACTGGGGTTTTCTGGGTTGCACAACACAAATCAGAAGTCCGTTTTTCTAACTTAAAGTTAATTCTAAATGTTCTTTGAAATGACTAAAATTAATTAATTTTTCGAAATGTTCTACACTTTTGAACGGGCGGGTAACCGGATACAGGAAAAAGCTTTGATCTACTTCGGTCGTAAACAAATAACCTAAATTACCGTTGAACAACGCCAGAACAGGTTAATAAAACTGAAAAATTGATAGGAAAGCAAGACAACTGACTTTGCAATGTGTTCACGAACTAAATCGGCAATTGATTGTCGCCCGGAAGTCATGGCTACTTCAAGTGGAGTTTGTCCATTAGAATTAAGAGCATTAAAATCCGCGCCATACTCCAGTAATCGATAGACTACATGAGAATAGCCACGGCGACAAGCCTAAAAAAGGAAAGGAAAGGATAATATACGCTTATATATATATATATATATATATATATATATATATATATATATATATGTGTGTGTGTGTGTGTGTGTGTGTGTGTGTGTGTGTGTGTGTGTGTGTGTGTGTGTGTGTGTGTGTGTGTGTGTGTGTGCGGGAATGTGTGTGTGTGTTAAAGGAAAATAATGGCGGGTTATTAAGGAAGGTCATCTCCCAAAGGTCACCACCAAAGGCCTGTTATTAAAGAAACTTGGTAAAACGTTATCCTGGCCAAAACATTCGATCTTTTCTTAATTCACTTTCAAATATTTCAGATGAAGCAAGATATTTTTTCGTTTGACCTTTCTTATTAGGGTTTAGCATTTTTATTATACAACAAACATCCAACAGTTCCTGGAATAGTTTTAGCTCTACAGGCTCAGTTCCGAAAAGACGTAACGTCAACAAAACTTCAGAAGAAACGGCATTGAAAGTTTAACGTGAAAAGAAGAGAGGAAGACAATCTGGTACATACTCTATGGGCCTTTTCGCGAAAGGATTAAGTTAAGGAGAGTTAAGATTTTAACCCTTGGATCATTCGCGAAAAGAGTCAAAAATTAATTCTTTTAAGTCTACTTTTTGTGAACGGCACGTTGAGTTGAAATGCTGCAGAGTTAAATTTAAATCTGCCCTTGTCATGAAAAGTTAAATTTAACTCTTTTTACTCTCTCCCGACATTTTACACTGAAGTTTCAGCCTCGTCTCAACACGCGGGTTAAACGAGTTAAAAATCTTGTACGCTTTGCATTATCATTGCCACGTTTTGCGCACACAATAAACGCTGACGATAACCCAACCAATGAAAGTGCAACACTTAATTTCATTGGATCGTTCATAATACTCTTGATAATACTTCAAAATTGCGCAAGGTTTTGCCAACATCCTGCTGAATTATTTACACTAAAGCAACGAAATACAAGTAATAAAAATGCTCCTCTGGAGCATGAAAAAAGTAATATGGGTGATGGTGAGGTTGCAAAATCAAGAGAGGACTAGTCTTAAAAATGCTTAATATGGGGCTAGGTTCAAAAATAGAAGAGGACTAGGTTGTGAGCGAATTAATATGGGCACAGCTTCGCCGAACAACCCATATTCGCGGTTTGTAAATGTAAATGATTATGCATATCCACGATACATTTAGTTTATTGTTCATAAATAATCTACAGCTACGGTATGTGTTCGAGCTTTGTTCGAACTTTTATTTTAGCAACTAGTCCTCTCTTGATTTTGCAACCTCACCATCACCCATATTACTTTTTTCATGCTCCAGAGGAGCATTTTTATTACTTGTCCTTCTGTCATTTTAAAGGTTCCCTTTCCAGCAGTGAGCTAACGCAGATAAGGAGCTTGAACAATGCAATAGGCAGGTCAAATGTGAGCAAATGGGCTTTCATTTGATACCAAACATGACCACATTTGAAGACTTTAATTTTGACCCACACCGGACCCACTGTGGGTGGGGCACCCACCCACAGGTCGGTGGGGCCAATTTTTGTGGGTGGCATAATGACAAAAGTTGATCGCCTCGCCAAGGGCTTTCATTTGATACCAAACTTGACCACTTTTGAAGACTTTCATTTTTGACCCACACCGGACCCACAGTGGGTGGGGCACCCACCCACAGGTCGGTGGGGCCAATTTTTGTGGGTGGCATAATGACAAAAGTTGATCGCCTCGCCAAGGGCTTTCATTTGATACCAAACTTGACCACTTTTGAATACTTTCATTTTTGACCTGCACCGGACCCACAGTGGGTGGGGCACCCACCCGCAGATCGGTGGGGCCACTTTTTGTGGGTGGCATAATGACAAAAGTTGATCGCCTCGCCAAGGGCTTTCATTTGACACCAAACTTGACCACTTTTGAAGACTTTCATTTTTGACCCACACCGGACCCACTGTGGGTGGGGCACCCACCCACAGGTCGGTGGGGCCAATTTTTGTGGGTGGCATAATGACAAAAGTTGATCGCCTCGCCAAGCGCTTTAATTTGATACCAAACTTGACCACTTTTGACGACTTTCATTTTTGACCTACACCGGACCCACTGTGGGTGGGGCACCCACCCACAGGTCGGTGGGGCCAATTTTTGTGGGTGGCATAATGACAAAAGTTGATCGCCTCGCCAAGCGCTTTAATTTGATACCAAACTTGACCACTTTTGAAGACTTTCATTTTTGACCCACACCGGACCCACAGTGGGTGGGGCACCCACCCACAGGTCGGTGGGGCCACTTTTTGTGGGTGGCATAATGACAAAAGTTGATCGCCTCGCGAAGGGCTTTCATTTGATACCAAACTTGACCCCTTTTGAAGACTTTCATTTTTGACCACACCGGACCCACAGTGGGTGGGGCACCCACCCACAGGTCGGTGGGGCCACTTTTTGTGGGTGGCATAATGACAAAAGTTGATCGCCTCGCCAAGGGCTTTCATTTGATACCAAACATGACCACTGTGGGTGGGCGCTGTGGGTCAGGGGTCACATCCACCGACCTCCGCAGTATGCTCATCGTTTTCAGCGACCCCGATTTACTATATATGGGTACCACCCCGAGGCCGAAAAACGCCATTTTTAGTGAGTTTTAGGCCATTTCTAGTAAAAGTGGGACTTAGAAACTTTTCGCCCAAATAGGCCAAAAAAATGCAAAGTTTGGGCCCATCTCCTGAAAGCTAGGGAGCAAAATTAAAAAATCCCCCTCGTTACTTTATGCACCCCTACTGGTAATTTTCAAAAAAAGATACTAGACCTCTCCAGCTTCTACCCAGTTCTAGAAAAGTGTGACCAAAATTTGCGAAAAATAGCGAAAGTCCGACTTTGGGACCTTGGCACAGAGCCAAAATTGGCCAGGTGCCAAAATGACCAAAAAAGGTAGCATGGGGGGATCCTGTCTACCAACATATAATAGTAGTATTGTGCCAAAATGCCCACATCGTTCCAACACTTCGCCGTAAAATGCATTTCCAATAAGCGTTATTTACTCAGAAAAAAAAACAAACGCACGGTAACTATCGCCTAGTGCAAAAATTCGAAGTTTCGAATTCGAACCAAAAGTATGGTGGTACTTGTAGTACTACTCGAGTTGTTTACGATGGTAACCTTTTTACCACTCCCGGACCTCTAATTAGCTGGCACCAGGCCAACACGGTCTCCAGGGGGCCGCGCAGACGCCTTTACACCCATATTATGTAGGGGCGCTATCGCGCCCCTACATAATTTAATAAAATAGAAAATATATAGAAAAACTAATGTTTTAAACATGCTGCTTTCTTACAAATAATAATTAATTATATTAAAATAGTTAACATATACTAATCATAAATATGCAATAAATTTTCAACAATTTTTGCCAGTATTTGACAGCACTTAATGAATGCAAATTTGAAGTATGTATAATTGCTGGCAACATTAGAAGAGCCGAATATGAGAAAACCGGAACCAATCGACCGCCTTTTTGCTCTAACATAAACGATAAAAATCAAGATTAAAATTACTGCAAGCTTTAAAATTTAAAACTTTGAAACAATATCCGACTAACATTGCGCGAAATCCTAAGTATAGGCTTTACGTTCAGCTGGTGACGCTCCATAACAGATTTAGGGGCGATTGTTAAAGGAGGACTCCAATGATTCATTTAAACAGGCGGGCGTCTGTTGGATATCTGGTAGCTGGATGCCTAGCTAGGCACCATAGGGACTTGGTGTCTTTGGCTCTAGTCCATCTGGCAACATGGAAAGGCTTCAGCTCCACGAAGCCAGGAATATTCCTAGCTTCTTGGGGCACACTCTAACTCGACTCTACTGCAAACTGCTAACTAATGATAAGCTTACAATTGTTAAAGCCGTTTCTCCCTGAGGGTTAGACAGATTTGCGGCAGCTCCCAATGATAGCAGCTTTGACACTTTGCACAAATAGCCCTGAAACAAGTTTATCAATTTACGCTTTTACCTTTGCTTTCAAACGATTACGCAAACGAAATCTTAAACAGAATCTTGCAATTGACAGAAAGCGAATGTATAAATTTTAAGGTTAGGCCCACACATAAACACCTCTGGATCTGTTACTTTAGTCAGATTCACCAAAAATCTCTGGACTACGAAACCTTAGATTGTCAAGCATAAAACGTATATACTTGACTTTTCGCTGAAAATTAACTTTGTGAGGAGAGGGAGAATTCAAGCGAACAAAACAAATTATCTCAATATGCTATATATGCCAGCAGAAGCTCGAAACAAAACACAAAATGCACGTGCATGCAGTTTGTGCTTTCGAGCTTTGGTATGCAGACATGAAAGTATTCCATTTTAAAAATAAGTATCAATTTGCGTGGGGGAGCTACCAGGTCCAATTTCGGAGGTTGCCGTTATCGTGAAAACTGGGGCGATATGGGGGGGATAGAAGAAGCCTCAACATAGATGGGGGCACATTCTTGAAAAAGTTCTTCGAATGTTTAGGTTTATTTGTGTAAAAGCCGCTAACAATTACTAAAGAATAACTAATTCAAGGTTTTTAAGTTAAAATAGCGAAAATTTCGTCAAAACGGGCGAAGCCGGAAAATTTGTCGGAAATTTGGGGTGAAAATGGTAAAATTTGCCAATTCTTCGGCTTATGGGGGTTGTCAAAATTTATGGGGGGCTCCTCGAATGGCGGGGTACCTTCCGAATGGGGGCGCCCTCACTCAGTAGAAGTAAGCCAAACTATGTGACACGTTTATAACACAGGAGTATGTCATGTTCTCATGAATTATGACATAGTGACCACTTACGAGCTTTTACAAGCTACAAGTTTACCAAAGCATAACCTTTTAATGTGGACCTGGCCTACTGCAAATCAAATTACAACACTCATACACAACAACAGCCATTTTTACATAAGTATTAACTTGAATACGTCAATATAATAGCATAGCAATAACCAGAGCAAGCGCAATTATACAACAGTAAAATCAATTTGACTTTTTGTATGTCCAACCTAACATTACAAGATGGACCAGAAAAGAATGGATTTTCAGGATGCTCAACAATTCATTATAACAACTAAATTCATGGCTTCTAATTGCTGTTAAGATCAGCCAAACATAAGATCTGTTATTTTTCATACACTCCCAAGAACTAGGCAAAAAACGAACCCCAAAACAAGAAAATAAATACCTTGTCTGCAGCAATAAGTAGCGGAGTATCACCCTGCAGATTTCGAACATTAACATTAGCCTGTTTCTGTACCAGATATTCACAAATATCTTCCGATTCATGGGCTGGGTCGCAAGCACGGCTACACACCTGCATTAAAAGGGTGTTTCCTATAACAGTACACCGAATGAAATCGCCATTGAAATCACCATGAAATGAGGGAAACAGAAATGGAGTCCGTATCTAACAAGTAAATACACGATGGTTAGTGGTCAAAGCTAACAAGAAAAAAGAATAGCGAAAGATAAGAAAAACATAGGAAAGACCGATATTTAAAGACTAAAATGATGATTCTGAATGTCGCGTGATTGTCAGTAATCGAATGGCGGCTAAACTAGGCTAATCAAGTGTGAATAATATGACATTCCCTGAACATATATCATGAACATTATCACCCAACAAATTATATCAAGAAAATGAAGTAAAGGCGGGCCACCAGGCGGATCCACGAAGGATACAAGGCATGAATCAGAAAGATAATGCATTATTTCTTTAGAACAAATATTATGTTATTCGCTACTCCAGGTACTTCGTGCGTCAACCGGCATTATATAGGTTATTCTCCAAAGTCTCAAACGGCAACGCATGCAATGTTATACACGAACCATTGTGATCAGCATATTCAATGTCAAGGGGAATGTTGGTTTTCTTAGAGGCAATAATGGCACCGCGAACAGCTGACAAATTACACTGAAGGCAAGCTTCAGCAAACTCGGCTAAAAGGCAAAGAAAACTTGACCTACATTGTACCAAGATCCAAGAACACATAATAGAAAAGAGGGTGACAGCTGGCAGGCTGCATGTTATCAGCTCAAGGTACATGCTCTGCACGCTAGCGGCTGCCCCCCCCACAAGCGTGTACCTAGTGCTCCCTCCCCACAAAATGTGCACCCAGTACTGTACTGTAAGCTCCCTCGCCGTATCTTTACGTGTTAAAGCTCGAAAACACAATGCCTGCGTGCGTCCAATTTGTGTCTGCTTCGAGCTTTAGAACGCAAAGATAGCATGCGAATTTCTTTGAAGTGAGCATACACACTTGTGGGGGGGTCAGCCGTTAGCGAACATAGCATGTACCTAGAGCTGATAACAGAGAGTTTGCCTGCTGTCACACTCTTATGTACTCTTGATTGAACGTTCGTATTATATGCAATTAAATAAAGTTGTATTAAATTAAAATCCAAAAACAAATCCTGTTTTGAGACAACAAAACATGGAAGCCACGGGAGGATAGAGAAAACGCAGCAGCACCCGGGGGCGTATGCAGGAGGGTCCAGAGGGTCCGGACCCCACCAACCCCCCCCCCCCCTTCAGAAATGTTTTGAAATTTTTAGCTACTTTTAGCGCAAATTTGGCCATTTTTGGAAAAATTAGGATCAGGCTCCCGCCTTCGGGTTAGACTCCTTTGCCTTTGGGCCCAACGCCAAATTTACAGCCTAAAGACCTGCATGTTTTCTTTACTAGCCCAGGGAGAATGTTAACATGAAAATCTGAACAAACTCATTTACCATTTGTTAAGCCCCTTCCGTCTTCACGCTGATATGTCTTCATTTCCTAACAACAACAAATGTCAAGTTGAACAAAATAGTTATCTGGGAAAAACAACCTAAATTATTCGGAACATGTCCAGATCACACTCATATTTTTCTATCAGAAATGGTTTACTTTTTGTACCCGAGTAATCAGCCATATTTCTAAAATCCGTACAATCTGGCACAGCACTATTCAATGAAATCCGGATCTACATTAGGCAAATTCGTTGGAGAAACATACATCTGGATTATTAGAGCAAGAAACAGCTGTATACAAACGTCAAGAAATACAAGAAAAATATAGTTTGTTCAAAAAACAGAAGACGCGTTTACTCACAAATCTCATGTAGTCTGCCACATTGATATCTTCTACAGCAAGAGGCAGACCTAAACAACATTATCTCGAATTAATACATCGCAGGTCATCCACGCTGGACAATTCGCGAAGGCTCCCTCCTTCCATAAAATCCTTCTTATCATAGGGTACCCCGTTTAGTACAAAATGTTAAATGGAAAATTTTCAAAGAACTGACTTACAAGACCTTTACCCTAGACCACGAAATCGGCTACGTACTTTTAAGATAAACAGCAACTTATAGATCGGATGGTAACAATCGCGCAATAGTATTTATTACAATGTTTGCAAACAATAGTGCCCCACTTGTCTTGCCCCATCCCCGGAAAACATTAGAATAAGCCCAGATACGTAGCTTGTGTTTTTGATGAAGGAAACAATGTACAGTCATCCTGACTATGGTGGAAATCGAGCCTCTGACTTTAGATCCACAATCCAACTGATTGCTATTTGAACTACACGGCCGCGTATAACCGTAACCACTACCATTAACCCTACTCAAAATCTTGCCTTGCATTAGTAATAGTTTGAAACCTGTATGCACCTGTTTCATTGAAAAACTGCTCAACAACGCCAAACAGCTCTAGGCCTAATTCTAAATTCAAATTCAGTTAAAATAATTTATGATTACCATCATGTTTAGACTGTCTTCCGGAAGCGGTGCCAGCCATAGACACTCTGGGCAAATTCGGAGAGTGACCTGATGGGTGAGCAGAAAACGAGGGTCGCTGAAGCAAAGGTTGGTGGAGTGTACGAGAAGGCGGACTGGTGAGTAGAGGTGATGGAGAAGGAAGAGTGGCGGCTTCGGAAGGCTTCTGACCAGCTACCGGAGCAAAGGTAGTTATGGGCGGCGCAGAACTGACGGGAGGGTCATTTTCTTCCAGATTCTCCACGCCGACAGCTGATGAGCCAACTTCTGATAAGTTTGGCCTCCGACCATCCTCCAAGGCTAGGTCAGAAATGCTGGACAAACCCTCCATACTATCAGCAAGGTTGGCGCCGGAATCTTTCGGCATTTCTGAAACCAATTAACGCAAACCTAAATCATCTAAAATCAAATCGCCAAGCCAAAATCACAGAAAACATTCCTATCAAAAGTCAGAAAGATTTTAAAATCTTTTTGGCGTACGGATGAAGCGCGAACCTCATACACATACGTTGACACAATGATCGTTAACATAAATAAATACAATATTATATGTCTGCGAATAGCAGGAGTAACTTGAACCAGTAAAATAAATATAATAACTATAAACATAAGGTTAAAAGTACAACGACCGTGGTGAACAAGTTTCAATAGCGTTTTTAAGCAATAACTTTAACTGGGGCCAGTCATGAACCTGGACACGAAGCTTGTCTGCGATATTTAGCCACTTTGGCAAGGAAAGTATAAAAGTATTTCCTAGAAGGTCGCCCGAAGTAAATTTTGCCACCCTAATGCAAGTTACTCCAGAAAAAAAGGATGTTGCAGAACTCCACAGTAAATATTTGCTCGGCACATTCACGAAGCCAGCCATCTCTGCTTTACTGATACATACTGATGGAACGACCATCTAATTTTACTTCTATTTCCACTCTATCAATAAATCACACCTTTGGGTGAAGCCAGGACGCTTCGGTAATATTGACACTTATTGACGAAGTATATACGTATTGAGTATTGCTGGCTATAGCCAGTTGAAAAGAACTGCAACCAAATTGTGAACTACCTATGACAGCAAGAAGCTACAGCAAAGAAGAAAGGAAAGCTTTTGGCGCCAAAGAGGAAAAGGAAATACTGTCATCAGCAAACTCACAAATTTCATTACGCACGTTTTAAATTATTTGTGCAGCGAAACGGTGACCTGTTTCAGGATCCTGCAAGTAATAATTTACGGTAAAAATTCGCTCCTGCACCTGCTGCGGAGGACCCCACCTTTGCTGAAACTTTTTCCTGTTACTCATAATTCGATGCCTGACCATATCTCCCTGGGCGAAAACCGGTGAATCAATAGACCCGCCATATGTTTTTCGTTGTCGAGACTGAGTGGACCTTATTCTGTCAAAAGAGTGAACACGTGCGACCGCCAGTGCTGTCCGTAGCTGCACATCATCGCCTTCCTACTTTCTTTCATTAAGCCCGTGCACAACTAAATCAAAAGGCAATCTGTATAACCTCCCAAACAAAAGTTGGAACGGGGAAGCCCCGATGGACTCATGGATACTACTATTGTAAGCGAACACTGCAAACGGCAACTACTTATCCCAGAGCTTCCTTCGCTCACCCACCAGCGCACAGATAGACTCTCCAAGGGTTCTATTCAATCTGTCCACAAGACCATTAGTTTAGGGATAGTATCCGGGGGGGGGGGAGGGGTTCAGGGTGCCCGGACACCTCCCTTTGGGGAACTTTTTTAAATTTTTAGCTATTCTTGGGCCAAATGTTGGCATTTTTTGCAAAAATTTGGGGTCGGACACCCCCCTTTTCAAAATCCTAGATACTCCCCTGTATAGTAGACTAGACGGAATAGACTTGGTGAACGCATAACATTCGACTGTTTGATTAAGCAAGATGGAAACGAAAGCTTTTCCTCTGTCCGACTCCAATACCCATAGACTATGAACGTCACTATCAATCCATTCTTCTTTTGAGTTGTAGCTAATGGTCCCATGATGTCAACGACAACTAGGTCAAATGTGCCCGCCACTGGGATACAAACTAACGCAGGTTTAGGCGTGTTCAGGCTTTTAACCTTTTGACAAGCCTCACACTTCTGTCAGAAACTTTCCACGCCGCGAGCCATGTCTGGCCAAAAGAATCGCGGTGAAAGCCTTGACAGTGTGCGTTTGGAACCAAAGCGACCTTCCATTTGAGAGCTGTGATACTGCCCACACAAATTGTCACTTAGTTCGACTGGAACTACAACTCGTCTTGTTCGCATTCGCCGCCCGACTACTAAATGAAGGAAGAAGAATCTGCAAGGCCTCCAGTGAACTAAAACCTCGTAACCCCATAAAATCATATATTTTCGGAATCCTTGCAGATAGACGAACATTTTTATAAAATTTAAATTTTCTAAAATTTTAAAAAATCGGTTTTTCGGGGAATTTTTTAATTAAATTAATTTAAATTCAAACTATTCAACTCATTCAGAAAAATTTTCCCATCCACAAAGACGCATCGATTGACACAAGAAGGAAAAAATCTGTTGAGAAATTAAAGCATTTTATTCAAAAGAATTCATTTTTCCATTTTCTTTGAAGTTCGCCGCTTTGACTGGATATTACTCGCGACTCGCTCAACGGAAAATTTTTTCGATTAGATTTTCAGGACCGCCTAGGCGTCAGCTTTCACCTGATATGTGTGTTATTTCAAAGTGTGAAAGTCGACTTTTTTGAAAAATACCACTTTTTGACCAAAAATTTCGGCAAAGCAAATTTAGCAAAAGTGAATAAAAATTACATGATCATAAAGTTCAAGCTGAGCTGAATCCAACGATATAAAGGTTTTGTTGTTACAACTTATATTGCGCCAGCAATGAATTTTTGAACAATATCCCTTATTTCAGCTGGTTTTGCTTAATTTACACTGCTTCAGTAAAATCCCGGCGGTAACATCAAAGAGTGCCAAAAACCAACTGAAATAAGGGTCATTGTTTAAAAATTCATTGCTGGGGCAATGTAAGTCGTATAGCAACAGAGAGACTAACTTTGAGACTAACAACTCAAAGTAATCAATCAACGCCAGATCTTTTTTATACTATAGTTGATCGGATCTCAACTCAAAACACTTTTTATGTTTTCTTTCAAATTCATCTTAACACCGTTACACTTTTCAAATCAAAGTATCACTCAAAAGCTCTTACTAATAAATTTTGTTTAGAGGACCACGGCTGAAAACACTTCTATAAATCGAAATCGAACGAGATCGACGAAACACGCCCTGAGCTAGCAATTTTTCTCCATGAACATCCCCATTAAGTTACCATGCGTAGATAGAAAAAACATTTCCAGTTTCTATATGTAACTTGCTCCTGCAATTGAAAGAAAATCGTCAAGTGCAACTTTTATATAACGCAGTGTCCAGTTCTAATGCATCTGTAACGAGCATGAAGCGATAAGTAAAAAGGACGTAGGTAGGTACGTATACGTCGCGACGATGGCGTAATCTGGACTCGAGACTAATGACGTCAATAGGGTCCGAAATTGGTGTCTTGCCGACACCTGGCATGTGCTTTCGTCATTGCTATTGTAAACAGATGATGTTCACACTTGCGACGCCGACCAAAACGTGCCTATCCACGTGCAACTGAAAAACTATATAAAGTGGACCAGTGGCGCAGCCAGGACTTTGCGTGCCAGTCATGCGGACATGGGCGTATCCAAGGGGGGGGGCTGGGCTTTCTTTAGGGAGGGAGGGAGGTGGGGCGCCCCCTCCAATTGTTCCCCTCCCACTTTTTTGGGCTCCCCCCAGTCTGTAAGGTGTCCAGAAAATGCCAAATTTTAAGGATTTTTTGGCCAAAATTTTTCCGGCTTAGCCGGAATGTTTTGGTCAAACTCGTCTATTTTGGTACTAAAACTTGATTTTTGAGCACTTTCGAGCTTAGTTGTAGCCAGGCGCGTAGCCAGGGGGGGGAATGGGGGTAATTCCCCCCCGAAATTGTGTTGCCCCCCCCTGGAATTTTTTCCTGCCATGTGCAAAACGCCCATTTTTCAAAACATTTTCGCGCCTTCGGCGCGAAATACGTGTGTTGGACCGTTATAATACGTGTCTCGCGCTTAAAAATGAGTACCAATTACTCTATTTGGTGTACTTTGACCACCTTCTGCATCGTTTGGGTGCATCAACACGCACTGCACCATAAAAATTATTGTAATTTCAACGAATGCTCTGTAAAAATTCCACGAAAGTCACGAAATAGAAAAATTTCTCAGCTTCTGGGGGGCTCAGCCCCCTGACCCCCCGAAACAATTTTGCATTCCCCCCCCCGAAATTTTTTTCTGGCTACGCTAGTGGTTGTAGCAGTATATACGTATATATATATATATATATATATATATATGTAGAACACACGTAATGTCTACGGAATATATTTTTAGCATTTTAGCCCATTTTATTCCCCCCCCCCACTTTTTGGCATAGAGAAAACCCAGGGGGTTTGGAACATCCTCTTTCCGTCCGACCCCCTTTGGATTTTTGTAGGAGATAATAAACAATTGGGCTCTTTTCGGATATTTTTTAGGATTTTGAAACTGGGAAGCTTCGCCTCCCCTACACGGGGGAAATGGGGGACCAAGCAAGACCAAGGTACAAATATACCTAAATTTTCATCTAAAAAGCTGAAATGCTCTTTATAAATTAACTAAAAATGGAGAAATCTTTGAAAATTTTACCTCGCAAAATTTTTCGACACGTTTGGGCGAGAGCAAACGTGCTGCAAAAGTGGTCTAAAAACTGCAAGTTTTTAGTGTATTGAACTAAAAATATTTTGGGCCTGCAGTTCATGTCTTCATCAATTTTTTCAAATTTTTCGAGCCTGCAACGCTCATCAACCCTAATTTTTACAGTTTCGAGCTTGCTGCGGTTTTTCAGTTTAGCTTATTGCCAGCACAATTCACATTTTTATCTCAAGAATCTTAAGTAATTATATATATACAACAATGTACGTATATAGTGCTCCAATGATACGGCCGAAACAGCATTTTCTGTCGTAATTTTCTATAAAATCAAGTCAAATCAGGAGGCATGGGCGGAGCCGAATTTTGAGTGAAGAAAGTTAAAGGATTCTTTGAAATCGTGAAAATTCCCGTATATGCGTATTGTAAACTGCAAAACAACTACAGTCACTCAGTGCTGGGATGATCAGCATGAAGTAAATATTTCAATGATGAAGTTACATCAAGAAAATGAAGTAAACGCTGGCCAGCAGGCGGATCCACGAAGGATACAAGGCATTAATCATAAAGAAATAATGAAAAACGCCTGCCTGCAGTCACTAAGGCCGTAGCCTTAGTCCGAACAGGAGAGAGCCAATGGGCGCTGTGAGCGCTCTTACCCATAGAGAACTAATCTCTGGAGCTCCTGCCTGGTTGTCCAAGAAGGACAGCCAGCTCGGCTCAGCACAGATAGAGCCGAGCTGGCTGTCCTTCTTGGACAACCGGGCAGAGCTCCAGAGATTAGACTCACTGGGTAAGAGCGCTCACAGCGCCCATTGTTCTCTCTCCTGTTCGGACTAAAACTACGGCCTCAATGACTGTAGACACGACATTTATCAATATTTCTTTATGATGAATGATGAAGTTACAGTGTAGTAAAATGAAAATTTAGAAAATTGGGACTGTGTCCACCCTTGTGACCAAGTCATTTTATTTGTGTCCAGCAAAGAAAACTTGTGTCCAGAAACTGTGAAGACTCTTCGCTTTCTAGACGAGACTTCTTTACCAAGCGACAAATAGACACTCTAAGACAACAACTACGGATATACATGGGGCATTGCGAAGAGCTTCAAAGTGAGCCATAAAGCTGGTGCCCAAAAAATTCGTCATGCCTTTGTATTTTTGATAAATCTGGGAATGGGGTTGGGGCTGGGGGTGGGGTGGACCCTCCCCCTTACTTTTCTGTAATTGCATTTATTAGCCACGCTGTTTACTGCTGCTGGCGCCCAAAAATTTCGTCATGCCTTTGTATTTTTGATAAATTTGGGAATGGGGTTGGGGCTGGGGGTGGGGTGGACCCTCCCCCTTACTTTTCTGTAATATTGCATTTATTAGCCACGCTGTTTACTGCTGCTGGCGCTCTAAAACTTTTTTCAAGCCTTTGTATTTTGATAAATTTGGGAATAGGGTTGGTACTGGGGGTGGGGTGGACCCTCCCCCTTACTTTTCTGTAATTGCATTTATTAGCCACGCTGTTTACTGCTGCTGGCGCCCAAAAATTTCGTCATGCCTTTGTATTTTTGATAAATTTGGGAATGGGGTTGGGGCTGGGGGTGTGGACCCTCCCCCTTACCTTTTCTGGAATATTGCAATTATAAGCCACGCTGTTTACTGCTGCTGGCGCTCTAAAACTTTTTTCAAGCCTTTGTATTTTGATAAATTTGGGAATAGGGTTGGTACTGGGGGTGGGGTGGACCCTCCGCCTTACCTTTTCTGTAATATTGCAATTATAAGCCACGCTGTTTACTGCTGCTGGTGCCCAAAAATTTCGTCATGCCTTTGTATTTTTGATAAATTTGAGAATGGGGTTGGGGTGGACCCTCCCCCTTACTTTTCTGTAATATTGCATTTATTAGCCACGCTGTTTACTGCTGCTGGCGCCCAAAAATTTCGTCATGCCTTTGTATTTTTGATAAATTTGGGAATGGGGTTGGGGCTGGGGGTGTGGACCCTCCCCCTTACCTTTTCTGGAATATTGCAATTATAAGCCACGCTGTTTACTGCTGCTGGCGCTCTAAAACTTTTTTCAAGCCTTTGTATTTTTGATGAATTTGGGAATGGGTTGGGGCTGGGGGGGTGGACCCTCCCCCTTACCTTTTCTGGAATATTGCATTTATAAGCCACGCTGTTTACTGCTGCTGGTGCCCAAAAAATTCGTCATGCCTTTGTATTTTTGATAAATCTGGGAATGGGGTTGGGGCTGGGGGGGGACCCTCCCTCCCCCTTACCTTTTCTGGAATATTGCATTTATAAGCCACGCTGTTTACTGCTGCTGGTGCCCAAAAAATTCGTCATGTCTTTGTATTTTTGATAAATTTCGGAATGGGGTTGGGGGTGGGGGGGCGCCCTCCAGTATATACTTTTTCAGGAATATTGCAGGTATGAGCCACGCTGCTTGCTGCTGCTGGTGCTCAAAAACTTTGGTCTAACTTGATAAATTGGGGAATGGGGTTGGAACTTGGGGGGGGCGCCCCCCAGTACTTTTTCAGGAATATCGCAGGTATGAGCCACGCTGCTTGCTGCTGCTGGTGCTCAAAAACTTTGGTCTAACTTGATAAATTGGGGAATGGGGTTGGAACTTGGGGGGCGCCCCCCAGTACTTTTTCAGGAATATCGCAGGTATGAGCCACGCTGCTTGCTGCTGCTGGTGCTCAAAAACTTTGGTCTAACTTGATAAATCTGGGAATGGGGTTGGAACTTGGGGGGGCGCCCCCCCCAGTACTTTTTCAGGAATATCGCAGGTATGAGCCACGCTGCTTGCTGCTGCTGGTGCTCAAAAACTTTGGTCTAACTTGATAAATTGGGGAATGGGGTTGGAACTTGGGGGGGCGCCCCCCAGTACTTTTTCAGGAATATCGCAGGTATGAGCCACGCTGCTTGCTGCTGCTGGTGCTCAAAAACTTTGGTCTAACTTGATAAATTGGGGAATGGGGTTGGAACTTGGGGGGCGCCCCCCAGTACTTTTTCAGGAATATCGCAGGTATGAGCCACGCTGCTTGCTGCTGCTGGTGCTCAAAAACTTTGGTCTAACTTGATAAATTGGGGAATGGGGTTGGAACTTGGGGGGGGGCGCCCCCCAGTACTTTTTCAGGAATATCGCAGGTATGAGCCACGCTGCTTGCTGCTGCTGGTGCTCAAAAACTTTGGTCTAACTTGATAAATTGGGGAATGGGGTTGGAACTTGGGGGGGCGCCCCCCAGTACTTTTTCAGGAATATCGCAGGTATGAGCCACGCTGCTTGCTGCTGCTGGTGCTCAAAAACTTTGGTCTAACTTGATAAATTGGGGAATGGGGTTGGAACTTGGGGGGGGCGCCCCCCTTAGTTTCGCACTCTTTTACAAAATAGTCTTGTAACGTTTTTCGAGAAACTTTTTTAACTTTGTTACTACTTTTCCAAGAAAAACAATATTTAGATTTTTGGGTTATTCGTGAAAGAAAACTTCATACACAAAAACCGCATATTCTACATATATCATCGTAATTCACAATTTCGGATTCAGGTGTTAGAAATCCAGCATCGGTAAATTGAACATATTCATAAATATGCAGCCATCCTTTGCTATATTCCGCCGCTTACCCAAAGATTTCCAGATTAAGATTTTCCTATTTAACTTAACCGACCGGAATCCGCAGAGTAAAGGTGTCACGGGAATTTAGGATTTTAAACGACAGAAAGCCAGACATTTTGTACTACTGATTTTTCAAAATGTCCATGCATCGCATGCAATTAGTCGGGTAATATATACCGCGACAACGGAATAAAAATCAAGACTCCCGTTGGTAGGAAGCAGATAATAAGTTGTTGCATGTAAGCAAAGAATTCTATTAGTTCCAGATCACGAAGATATACTGGTGCATTAGCTTTCTACAGGTCCATCCTCTTTGTGTTTCCCGTAATCTGTACACTACAAACGGTCAGGTTTATGCTTGTTAGAGCTCATTCTCAATGTTTCTGGAACAACAATTTTAAAAATGTGGAAAACCTTTTTAAGATAGGATCGCTTACTGCTCAAAATCAGCTTATTTAGAATTTCATAGGACATATAGAAAGTTAGTCGTAACGACAAAGATCACACCATAGTAGTTAGTTAGTCTGTGAAGTGATTAAAGTGATTAAAGTTTGCTTTTTTCCGCTGTGTTTAAAAGGTAAGAAAAATTAAATGAGCATTAATTTAATGTTGATTAGATAATGGTTGAAACGAAACCTAACTGTGTGTGAGGATTGAAAGATATTAAAAAAATAACAGAAAAGTATAAAAAAAGCAGGGGGCAGTGGCTTATTCTGGACAATTGGTCGCAAGCCACAAGCCATACACCATTGTTTTCAAAGCGACTGATTACAACCGCCCTCAACCAATGCAAGTCAATGCTAAATTGCTAGGAACTAAACTAATTTTGAGGGCAGCAATGAATAGGTGAAGATACACAATAATTTAATTTACCTGAAAGGGAAGCAGGCATAGGAAAGATTGATAAACCTGTAACGGGAGTTCAGCTGATGGCCTTGTGGTGTACTTGGTTAGCATGTCTGCTCCGGAGTCAGAAGGGCCGTGGTTCGAAGCCCGGCTGGGCCAATTCTTTACTTTCTATGGTGATTGAAAAGCTGAACCTCCCTCTTTCCTTCTCTCTTCTAGGTCCTGGTTTCGTGGGTACAAGGGTACTTGACGCCTAACGTTCGGGCTTGTCCTTGGTTTCTTCCTTGTCCACCAGCCCTGGTAGAAGCGCTACATACCTACTAAAAGTTACATACTAAAAAGCAGTTTGCACAAACTGTTCCATGTATATACTTTTTGTATTTAGGAACAATGAGATTTCCTTCCAGTATTTTCTGTATGATCAGCTTGATCGCCGGGGCCGAAAGTTTGGCCATGATCGGGTTGATGGCCTATCGAAGTATGAATGAATCGGGAGCACTGAAGGTCTATTCTTCCGGGACTCCGGAGGCCACCTGTCAGTTACCGGTTTCCATGGAAGTCGTGAATACACTGAACTTCCCACTGATTGAGGGAACCTCTGGGTTTAGATATAATAAGTAAGCATTCTGATATGGTTTGGCTTAGGTTTAGTGGATTTTGAAGAAGTTGAATAGAAAAGTTTGTCTGCAGATTTCTAATTAAAAAATGATTTCCATTTTCTTTTTGAAAATTTTCTATTCTCAGCAGCATGCGATAAATATGCTATATTTGACCAGTTTCATCCCTCGGAACTGTCTTAAAAACTAAACTTTCAAGTCAGAATAGATAGCATTTTATTGCTGTTATCGGAACACAAAAATTAACTCAATCTAACCAATCTTATTCGCTCGGTCAATCGTATTTGCACTTTACATTAACATGTGCAAGTCATAAAGAATGTGTAACGGATCAAGGTTGGCATGATCAACCTTTCCGTTGCTGGTGAGTAGCTAGGCTAGCTACCCGCCTGGCTTCTCATAACATCATCAAGTGGGCTGGGACACGTTTGCAAGTCACGTAGCTCCCCCAACGTGTATGCGTGGGATTGGGTGGGTTCCCCCCCTCGTGACTTTGGGAGCTACGTGATTGGGGGCAAATTCTCACTAGGGG
>JASAND010006790.1:0-72219 GCA_030248195.1 Trissonchulus latispiculum
ACATCTTTAATACTAATAGCTTAACATTTAGAACTGATTTAGTATTGATTTGCTTACCCCAAATCAGAACCACATGAGACAGTTAATTTAGATAACAATTCTTTATTTAGATTTAGATTTATTTAGATTTTTAATTCTTTCTTTGATTTTTTACCTAGGTATATATTAAGTTTCTTTTTGATTCAAATTATCTCATTTACCTAACACATTGAGACTTTTCTCTCTATTTCAGATCTTATTTTGGCAAACCTGCTGCAAAGATGAGTGTTAATTTGACGCAGCAGTTTTTGAATGGTAACTTATCTACAGTCGATCTGCTAAATAAACTTCAGACACTGGAACATGAGTATGAGGGACTTCAGGCGAATCTTGGCATTCTCCAAGTCAATTCTGATATATTCTTTCTCATTACCATGGCTATAGTTGTATTTTGTAAGTATATATTTAATTTATGTTATCCTTATACAGTTTATGCTAGTTTCACTCAACTTTCAACTGTACATAGGGAATGATGTATATATTGATCTTTAGTCCTCTGCAACTGTCTATTTGTTTATTTAGTTTGTATTGTGTATTTTTATATTTTATATGCAGCATGCTTTCCAATACTTTTAGTAATGCAGTGCGGTTTCGCATTTCTGGAAGCTGGTTCTGTCCGCAGCAAAAATGCCACAAACATTTTGATCAAAAATCTTCTGGATTCTTGTACGGTTAATTTTTCATAGTTTGTGTTGCCAAAAATTAATTTAGTGACGCAAGTGAAATGGTTTGACTAGTTTTAACGTAAGACACTGTCTTTACCTTTAGGCAATACTAACATATAAATTAAACTTTCATCATCTATTAAAACAACTGTCAGCTCAGCCCACAAAGATCACGCTCAACTAAAATAACTTAAAAAATTAACCAGTTTTTGATTAGTACAATACAAATACAGTACTATTTCCTCAATTGCATCTGCATGTGCACGCACATATGTAGGATGAATTTCGGAAAACCTGACAGATTGGGTTAGGTGGGATAGATGTCCACAAAGGTATTTTAAGGATTTACCAAGAGTATACTTGTGCTTAAGCTTTTTTGACAATTTGTATAAAATAAAAGCAAAGGGGTTTTGATAAGAAACGATTTGATAGGACTGAGCAGGGGTGTACTGATAGGACTGCGATTTTTCGTTAGCTCAGCTAAAGTTTATAACAAGGTTAACTACAGGAGAAGTATGCATTCCTAATAATTTTAGAATATTTTGGCTGATGCTTAAATGCATACATACTTCAGGCCCGAATTTTTCGGGTCGGAGGTGCTGTAGTGACATCCTTCTTTCTTTCGTTTATAAACTTGTAACGGAAGCATTAGTAACACAAAAATAGAAGTAGACAAGCATCCACATATATAGTTCAAAGCTGAAACCAAACCAGAAAGGTTTGTTGTCTGTTTTAGGTTTCTCTTGTGTGGCCTACTGGATTTTTGGCTGGGCCTTTGCCTTTGGTACGCCGAGCAATGCGTTCATTGGCTACGGTCAGTGGTGTTCCCATCTTCTACCAGATACGGAATACCACAGCTGGTTCTTCCAGTTTGTCTTTGCCGCAACGGCCTCCACAATAGTCTCTGGAGCCGTGGCTGAGCGATGCGAATTTGTAGCCTACGCTGTCTACTGTAGCTTGATTACAGGTTAATAGCTAATGTCAATTATATATTGCTAGTTTAGTTAAGAAATTAATCATTGAGCCTCTGATAACGCAGTGGTTTTTACTGAGCTATAAGTGAAGGATCATGCCAAGTCTAGCGCTTGCAAATAATAAGCTCTAGCACCCATTTCAAATCCGTCCTCGGCAAATTACCGAGGCTGTCAATGGCCGCCTGCCAGGTGAAGCTCCACTCCACAGTACCCCCTACGGGGGACGGGAAGTTAGTTCTGATAGCCTTATAGAACACATCGGGTAATTGCTATGACAATTAATTCAATGACAATTGTCAACATCTTCGTTCCCTCAAAAATGTATACGTTCTAAGCTGTCACTACATCTAACTGCACAATACACTGGGGTGAGGTGGATGTAAAAAATTAATCATTGTATAATGCATGCTGTTGCAGAATTATTTGCGATGCTATCTACGAAATGCTTTGTTTATTAATTTAAAGCTAAGACCACTCACAATATTAAATTAGCTTCGAGCAATATAAAATATAAGGTGCCAAACTGTCGAGCATTCAAACAGATCGAGAAACGAGCCAAGGAAAACGTCCATCCGAATTTTATGAAATGATGGTAACGTCAGTTTTGAATATCCAATTGAGTTTGTAGTTGAATGTTAAAATAGCTTGAATTTAATCTATTTTTGTAGGATTTTTATATCCTGTAGTTACTCATTGGGCATGGGCCGACGGTGGATGGTTGAAAGAAAACGGCTTTGTGGTAAAATTATTGGGTTGTAAAGTATAATGAGGATTGTACAGCTTAAAAATTTTCCATTTATTTATGCATTTAACTTTTCTGTTTTTTAAATTTCTCATTCTTTCAGAGCTTCATACTCCACCGGTTTACCCACTCTAGTTTAGTGCTTTGAAATGACAACTAAAACATGTCTCAGCTAACTCAGTAACTCAGGAGCACGCTTGTCCACACTTCACTGAGGTCAGTAGTTGCTTAGGTAGTAGTTAGTAGTAGTTTCGGTGACGCAGCATTCACTATATACATATGTACTAGCAGATCAGTAGATTTTTGTGGTCTATATTTTGTATTTTAGGATTTTGCCGGAAGCGGTGTTGTTCATGTGACAGGAGGGACTTGCGCTATAGTTGGAGCCATCCTTTTAGGTCCAAGAATTGGTCGATTTGCCAAAAAAGGGCATCCTCCACCTAAAGAAATAAGAGGCCACTCAGTACCTGTAAGTATAAATATGTCAAAGCTGAATTAATGTCAAAATAAAGCATAAAATAAAGCAAATAGAGCAAGGAATATATATATATAGAGGTGAATTATAAAAACGTATTACCCGGTACTGATAGCTGCGCCTGCGGTGGGAAGGTAACAGGAGTCTGTGTTCTGGAGTAATGCCTGATGGAGGGCTTCCACAGATGTAGTCAACATTTGAGTGGTCCCTCCTGGCTTCGGGCTGTGAATCCGGAGATTAGCACCGGCAATATAAATGACGAATATAGCAAACTATACATTAATGTTAATTTTGATGTATCGCCGTTCATTTTTTGTTGAATTTGTGCTATTTCAGTTCGCCGCTTTGGGTGGTTTTATTCTGATTTTTGGCTTCTTTGCCTTCAATGGCGGTTCTGTAGCCAAGATTTCGGAATTGGGAAACGGCGCTTCTGTGGCCAGATCTGTTCTCAATACCATTCTGAGTGGCTCCTTTGCCGCCTTCACAACCCTGATTCCAGTTCGCATTCGTCACCACAAATGGAGTCTTCTGGTTACCATTAACGGTGCTTTGACTGGAATGGTTAGTTGCGCTCGTTTTAATTATATGGGTAAATGACGAACCTCGTCTAGATTCTACTCTTTCAGACTTGCAAACTGTGACTCATAAACAGCATTTTGAAATCAGTACTCAGAATTAGAAACTCAGAAGTGAGTCAGGGGCAAAATTAATAATTTCGAACAAAATTGCTACTGGCTCTGGGTTCAGACAGCAGAAGATAAATTTCCGAAAAATAAAGGTTTTGTATTCATGGATTATTAATTAAGATGTATGAAAGAATATTCTTACATTAGTACTTCTTGTTTTTGAAATTCGTCTTTTAATTGTGACTGAAGGAGTAAGTAATCCATGGCGTGTACTAAATGATTTTACAGGACTGTATAGGACGAAAACCGACAGTACTGACAATATGACGTCACAACGTGACGTAGGTGTTGGTTTTGTATTCATGGATTATTAATTTCAAGTTGCGTATGACAAACTTTATTACAGAGTAACTCTTTAGAGAGATCTGTGAACCTTCACCCTAACGCGTATAAGTTAATTATATACAAATAAAGTAAAATAGAATCAGAAATGAGACTAAGCCTAAGCCTAAGCCTAAGCCAAATTTTTTTTCAAAGACAGTGGTAGTGGTGAACCGTCACCCTAACGCGTATAAGTTATATAAAGTATAACATATAACGGTATAACGCGTATAAGCCTCAGCCTCAGCCTCAGCCTAAGCCTAAGCCTAAGCCAAAGCCTGAGCATGAGCCTAAGCCTAAGCCAAACCCTAAGCCTAAGCCGAAGCCTTCATCTAATTTATTTTTCACAAGCCTTCATTTAATTTATTTTTCACAACTAAACAATTTATCTTCAACAAATTACTCTAGTAGTGGTGAACCGTCACCCTAACGCGTACAAGTTAATTTATATACAAATAGACTAAAATAGTATCAGAAATGAGACTGAGCCAAGCCTAAGCCTAAGCATAAGCCAATTTTTTTTCAAAGACAGTGGTAGTGGTGAACCGTCACCCTAACGCGTATAAGTTAATTACATACAAATAGAGTAAATAGTATCAGAAATGAGACTAAGCCTAAGCCAAAGCCAAACCCTAAGCCTAAGCCGAAGCCTTCATTTAATTTATTTTTTACAACTAAACAATTTATCTTCAACAAATTACTCAAGTAGTGGTGAACCGTCACCCCTAACGCGTACAAGTTAATTTATATACAAATAGACTAAAATAGTATCAGAAATGAGACTAAGCCAAGCCTAAGCCTAAGCATAAGCCAATTTTTTTTCAAAGACAGTGGTAGTGGTGAACCGTCACCCTAACGCGTATAAGTTAATTACATACAAATAGAGTAAATAGTATCAGAAATGAGACTAAGCCTAAGCCAAAGCCAAACCCTAAGCCTAAGCCGAAGCCTTCATTTAATTTATTTTTTACAACTAAACAATTTATCTTCAACAAATTACTCAAGTAGTGGTGAACCGTCACCCTAACGCGTACAAGTTAATTTATATACAAATAGAGTAAAATAGTATCAGAAATGACACTAAGCCTAAGCCAAAGCCAAACCCTAAGCCTAAGCCGAAGCCTTCATTTAATTTATTTTTTACAACTAAACAATTTATCTTCAACAAATTACTCAAGTAGTGGTGAACCGTCACCCTAACGCGTACAAGTTTAATTTATATACAAATAGAGTAAAATAGTATCAGAAATGAGACTAAGCTAAGCCTAAGCCTAAGCCTAAGCCTAAGCCGATTTTTTTCAAAGACAGTGGTAGTGGTGAACCGTCACCCTAACGCGTATAAGTTAATTACATGCAAATAGAGTAAAATAGTATCAGAAATGAGACTAAGCCTAAGCCAAAGCCAAACCCTAAGCCTAAGCCGAAGCCTTCACTTAATTTATTTTTTACAACTAAACAATTTATCTTCAACAAATTAGTCAAAAGCATTTCTCTATGTCACTAACAATCCGTAACCTCAAATCTAATTGCTCAAAACAGTTTATCTCTGAATACACACAACAATCCTAACCTCAACTCTATTATTAAGGAATAATCCAACGATACCACAAAAACTGTGTAAATAATCCATAACAACAACCCTAATCTGGACAGTAATCCTTAGATCTCAAACCACATACAACAGTAATCCACAACAACCAGAACAATTCTTTCAGTAATCCACTGCGACCAGACAGAAAACTTGCATAATCCACGATGCCGGAACACAAATGGGCCGTAATCCATGAAACCTATACCAAAATTTTCAGTAATCCATAAAGCTGATGGCAAAATAAAGGGCTGTTGTCGATCCATTGAGAATTGTTTCATTATTAGCAATGTTTGATTGTTTCCGAAATTTTGTAGTTAAGCGTCTGGTTTTGTTTCGTATTTGTGTATTAGGTAGCCATCTGTGCCAGCTGTGATCAAGTTCAGCCCTGGTCAGCTGCAGTGATCGGAGCAGTCGCAGGATTCGCCTACGCCTTGTGGTCAGCAATTGTGAAACTTCTCAGAATTGACGATCCGCTAGATGCGTTTGCCGGTCAGTATATAATTTCTAAAATAACGTATGGTCACCTCATAAATTTTAACTACAAAATCATTCTGCCTATTTCTCATTATTTGTTTAGAATTCTGAATTGATTCTGATTATGAATTGAACCGCTGCAAACTTTAATTAATCAATATTGTTCAATATATATATATATATAATGGATGAACTTTAATTTTCGGAAAGCAGTTGCAGAGATTTATGTAAATTTATACTTATATTTGATGTAGGTACGTTTTCAATTTGTTGTATTTAGTGCACTTTGGTGGAGGAGTTTGGGGCTTGATCGCATCGCCTTTGTTCGACATAAACCACGGAATTGTTTACTTTTGGAATAAAGGCGCCTTCCTGGTTAGTTAATAGCCGACTGCTCAAATAGTTAACTTCAAAAAATTGACTGTATTCTTAAGTATTAAGCTCAGTCTACTTATGTACAAAGCAACTTACAGATAATATAGTATTTATATCTACACTACACCGACAGTGTTATATACTTCGGCACATATATATCGAAAGTAAAGAAACTAGTTGGATTTTGTATATATTTTGCTAGATATATTATCCTTTTTCTTCTACAGTCCAATTGTCTATTAGTTTGCATGTATTAGGTTTGTATTACATAGGGAATGGATTATTTAACTTCAAATCTTCTACCTGATTTGGTGTCATCAATGCCCTAACAGAGTTTATTTTTCAGCGTTTGGGCTGGAACGTTCTGGGTGCCTGCGCTATCATTGGATGGAGTGCAGCTTTATGCGTCCTCACTTTTGGACTATTGAAAGTATTCAAGCTCCTTAGAGTTTCCGAAGAGAATGAACTGAAAGGTTTTATGATATATATTTGTATATTATATTGTTACTGTATAGTACACACTTTGTCTCAAAGTGGCCAAAGTGGTTCATTTTTGACATATTCGTATTTATGTATATTCTTACCAAACAGCGCAATCGCGATTGCCACAAGTGATAAACTATAGTAAAGTGAAATGAACAGTGCAAAATGAACCAACAAAATTATGTACTAAAGTCTGACCAAAAATTCTTGGAACCGAAATGTGAGCAGCTGTCCTGAGCTATCATTTGAAGGTAGCCTATACAATGTATATATTTTTCGAATCCTCAGGCACCCGAGATTTCGAAAATCCGAAAAATTCCGAAATTCCGGATTTCATTCACGGAAAATTTAAAATTTTTAGTTTTTCGCCAAATTTTTATCGCAATCAAAATTTGGTTCTCACAGTCGAATAGAGCTGGTCCCGCTACACATTTTTGCTCTTAGAAGCTTTTCACGAAAATGCACCCAATTTCCGGAATTCCGGGTTTTCTAAATTACCGGATTTTAAAAATTTCCTCCAATGCCCACAAGATGGGTATCATTCGAAAGCTCTTATCGGGCTGAACAACTTTTGTAATAGAACGAACTCGTGAAAATGCACTCAATTTCCGGAATTCGCGAAAACCGGATTTTCCGGATTTTAAGAATTTTCTCCAATACCCACAATATGGGTATCATTCGAGAGCTCTTGATGAGCTGAACAAATCTTGTAATAGAACCAACTTGCAGAAATGAGCCCAGTTCTCGGAATTCACGAAAAATTTTCAAGCTAGAGTGAAATCCGAATTTGTCAATTCCGGGATTTTGGTGCATTTTCAGACATTGGTTCTATTACAAGATTTGTTCAGCTCATCAAGAGCTCTCGAATGATACCCATATTGTGGGTATTGGAGAAAATTTTTAAAATCCGGAAAATCCGGTTTTCGCGAATTCCGGGAATTGAGTGCATTTTCACGAGTTCGTTCTATTACAAAAGTTGTTCAGCTCGATAAGAGCTTTCGAATGATACCCATCTTGAGGGTATTGGAGGAAATTTTTAAAATCCGGTAATTTAGAAAACCCGGAATTCCGGAAATTGGGTGCATTTTCGTGAAAAGCTTCTAAGAGCAAAAATGTGTAGCGGGACCAGCTCTATTCGACTGTGAGAACCAAATTTTGATTGCGATAAAAATTTGGCGAAAAACTAAAAATTTTAAATTTTCCGTGAATGAAATCCGGAATTTCGGAATTTTTCGGATTTTCGAAATCTCGGGTTCCTGAGGATTCGAAAAATATATACATTGTATAGGCTACCTTCAAATGATAACTCAGGACAGCTGCTCACATTTCGGTTCCAAGAATTTTTGGTCAGACTTTAGTAATAAACTTAATAGAGATACGTACCGACAAGAGTTTATAATACCAAGAGTAAGACACTCAGCTCTTCCCAATAGAATACGCTTGCAAGATGCTCGAAACATTAAGGCCGAAATCTCGGGGGGGGGGCTTCTCAGCTTGTAAGCATACAACGCTGACATTTTTTAAAAACGGGCGTTTTCGACAAATTAAATACTATAACTTGAGCTAGGAAAATCGTACAGCAATAATTCTTATATCAATTATATTGCGTAGAACGAGATCTTTTTAAGGAAATAAAAATTATGTAGTTAGCTTCAAGCAATCTCTTACAAAATCGGCAATAAAGCATCCTTTCCACGAAAATTAGAGGAATTTCACCATTTCTTCAACTTAATCTCCTTAAACGGGCTATTATCTGCCTTCAAAACTGTCAAATTTCTTGTATTTTTACTTGTATTTCGAATAGCCGGCGAAAAGTGACACCGGCCGGCCGGTACAGGCCGGTCCGCCGGCTCGCGAGCTGGGCCCACGAAAAATTGGGCCGGTGAACAACACTAATTTTATAACGCTAGGAATTTTATTAAAAATGTAAAATATATACGTGGTCACAAAAGGAGGTTCGCCGCTGGTCGCCTCAAGACGTGACGTTAACACATAAAACATAAAAAGAAAAGAAGGAATGGACAAATTTACTTAAACAGTTAGCAGCTACAGTTCTAGAGTATTTTTGATTTGCTATCTATCAAAGGGCCTGGGCTGGTGCAATTTAAACTTTGATTGAACAGTTATGGCTGTGGTGCTCATACTAAACAATTAAGTTTTTTGCTTTTTGATAGCACCGTTTGCTTAATTTTCTAGGTTTGGACATTGTGAAACATGGGGAACCAGCATATCCTCTCAGTGCCTATGGACATGGTTGGGGTGAACCATGGGATATTCTTAGTACCACAAGCACAGTAGCTGGTAATTTTGTACTTTTTAGCATTGTACTTGATACTGACTACTTTACGCCTTACACGTGTGTAGGTGCAATATTCAAACAACGGCCAAATCTCTACCACCTGTTTCTGCTTCCTCTTTTTCTCCGTTATTGGCTTGACGTGCGTGCGCTAGCTCGGGTCGTTATCCACGATGTGTCTGAGGGAGTTCCTAATAACAGTACGTGACTGATTTGTCAACTTTTCTCTATCCGACATTCGCTTCTTGTCCGCCCTTTGAAAATGGACGGACAGCGAGGAAGGGGCTCCATGCAAATGCCTAGGCATGCGGAGCTCCGATCGAACAAGAACGCTCCCACAACTGTCAAGACTTGACTGTCTTTTCTATGTCAAATTTGAGACCAGGCTGTATCTGTTATCCAAAGTAGTATGTGATTAACTGTTTTAGATGGCCAGGTAAAATCTGCGGGGAATCTAACCTCGGAGCACCCCGAAATGGAATGGCACCTGAAACAGCAGGTAACCCAGAGAGAAGGAATGGGCAACGTGCCAAGACGAAAACCGTCCAATTTTCCAGCAGATCCGGAACCCGATCAAGTCTACGAGACCTATCATTCTGGGATGAATCATCACGCATCCACTCTTCCCCATGGCAATGCCTACTCGGTATATCCCTTTTATCCGGGATATAGACCGCTTCCAGCCAGCGCCTACTACCATGGCTCAAATCACTACTAAGAAAAATACAATGAATATCTTCCACATGACAGCATTATTTGGTATATTCAAAAACTGGATGTTTGTAGCCTGTTGTAGTAGTGACGTATTTGAAGAACTATGAGACCACCTACTAATATTTTTGCCTATGCTAGGCTAATCTAACAAAGAAAACGCAATATCTGTTGGTTTAATCAACAATATAAAAAGTCTATAAAACAACCTTAATGCTAAGAGTTAAAAGAGTACAAAAAGTATATACAAAACAAGGCAAAGACAACACCATTCCAACAACCTTGTTTGCTAAAACGGTATATTACACGCTTAACTTGTACATAAAAGAATACAATCCAAAATGTAAAATAAGGCACTATAAACTGCAATGGTTTAGAAATGTGCAATAAAACTAAAGATTTCCAACACAAAATTGCATAGCATGTCAAAGTAGGTATTCAAAATTAAAAAACAAGTCCTCTTAAATTCTAATTTCACATCTTAAAGCTAACTGACAGCAGTCAATCTCAAAGCATCCGGCAACAAGGTTTCGTTCTATGAAATTGGGAGTAAATAGTCCATGTTTATTTTCTAGAGTCCGTCAAACAGAGCCACACGAGACTTTGTAGATCCAGCACCAGACTAAAATAAATAAACACTGAACACTTTACACAGCACAAATATTCCTGCACATTTTTTTCTATAAGTATACTTTACAGTCCGTGCACATCAGCGTTGCTACAAAAACCGAAGCACTAGCAACAAGTTCGATAAACGAAAAAACAAGTTTTCCAGAGAAAAGTCGCACAATACGGCGGAACTTGCTTTGCTTCAGGGGTTATTAAAGCCGAAAAGAAAATATGTGCAGATTCTTGGAATATCAGTAACCTTTAAAACAGCGTGGTATGTCACTACAAACTAGGATTAATCAAACACGCCACAGCAAATATATAACCAGAATGTCACAAGGACAATCAAATGCAAACGTGCAAACAGGATACGCACATTTTGTGTTTTTAGTAGAATTTTATCCAAAAACACCACCAAACCGTTATTATAATTTATAAAGTTGTGCAGCTATCTACGCCAGCTGTATTGCAGTATTTTGCGAAGCAAAAAAATGCAGACATGTTTTTGTATGACATTATTGATAAAATCATTCGCCAGTTTTGCACAGAAGTCTGAAAGCATACATTTTTAGAGGAACCGTTTTGAAGATGATCAACAGTTATATACAGTGCAATAAAAACATAGTACAGTAGAGTTTAATATAGAACATCCCCTAGTGAATTATTAAAATTATCTTTGTAGTCTGGAAAATCATCCAGATCCGGCCTAGAGAAATTTCAGTCCGAGTCGATTTCTCACCCACCCCAACCCCATTCCGAAAACGATAAGCGAAATTTCACACAGCAAACCGAGCTGACCATTACCCTAGGCCTTGTGGAGCGCCCAGTCGAGGTAGCGCCAGCAGTTGCTAACGCTAGGCACTCATCCAGCTAGAATTAATCAGTCAGGAATAGAAATGGAATGGAAGGAATGGAAAAAACATCTGCAAAGTGGTGCCACCATCTGATTTGAAAAACTATGAAATTTATGCTTTATTTTGTGGGCTTTATTTTGTGGGACGGAAAAAGAAGCCGTTTGTAAACTTATGAGTTTAAGGTGGTGATTCCCTTTGGTCACATAAAATTTGCACCATTATTACTCATTCATTACTTGGAGTTAAGAAGCCATTTTTATATCAAAATGCAGCTTGACATTTTCTCTTTTTAATGCATACAATGAAGCTAATGTTGCTCTTCTAAAATATTTTTAACACATCTTAGAAGAAATATAATTTTCCAGTTTTTTTACAGACTCAAGTAAATTTTTCGCGAGACATCGGTTAGATCATTCGATACCTTCATCAAATAGCTGGGAACGAATATTTATTTATTGTGAAATCGCTCTTCGTTGTGGAGAAATCAGCTGAAACGTGTGCGTAACCTGTATTTCGCCTACTTTATCCAAATTTGTCAAGCGATTACCTTAGCTAGAAAGCAGCAATCGGGACAACTAAAAAAAACGTCCCTGGGTATATTTGTGCAGAACACATCTGTTAAGAAGAAACTCTCCAGCTTGCATGGTGAATGCTCCACAATCTTCGGAAAAAATTGGTCGTGTTTTTGCAAAAACTACATTTTTTATGATGACAGCCTACGGGATAGCTGTTGGAAGACGATCATGCGTCGGATAATTTGTCCTTACGAGACCTTCAGATCGACGCGCTTAGTTTGATTTTACGGCTTCTGATTTCTGCAAAAATGACAAGTTTTCGACGCCAAAACAAGAAAATCTACTATATCTCGCGGTAGAGAAAAGCTAGAAGGTTGCTTTAAAAAGCTTTATGAAGCTCAACGAGATCTTTCGAATGAATATAGTCATAACTGTATAGCTGCTACCAAACTTTCAGAAATTGGGAAAAGCCGCCCTGACCGGAAATCTCGAATTTCTGATCGGGATTGCGCGGAGGGTGTTAGAACGCTAAAAGAACGTATTTCGGATAGTTTCGTCAAATTTCATTTTGATTTACGCCGCCAACTAACAATATGTGCCCAAAAGGAATCACCACCTTAAATTTAATAAAAGGCAACAAGGCAAACTCTTTCAGCCAGAACGCTAATTCTCCACTTCTTGTAAGCAATCGCAGTTGGCCATTCGTGATTTTGATCCTCGACTTTTGCAGAGGACTCAGGGAGAAGCAAATTTTGATTCAATTTCCAAAAAAAACAAGGAAAGAAGCAGAAAATACACAAAGGGGGGAACTAATTCAATTAATTTATAACTATTACTAAGGTAAAGTATTTCAGACGTACCTTCCTAAGGGTGGAATATTTGTCATCGTCCTGAGAGGACTCAAAATAGAGTCTATCCGAGTCGCTCTCTCGACCATCCACTTTCAATCCTTCAATTTCAGATCTAAGCTCACTCAGCTGCTCTTGTAGATGGTGGCTTCGTTGAAAATATTCCAGTCTAGAAATAATATTACTAGTGATGTGCGCCGGAGCTCCGCTCCGACGGAGCTCCGGAGCGGAGCTCCGATTTTCGGTGCTCCGGAGCGGGCTTCTGCTCCGGAGCTCCGGAGCTCCGGGTACCCGGAGCAGCCTTTTGGAAGCTTTGAAAGTGCTAAGAAAAATTCGAAAGTATGATTTTTCTGTGAACTCCACGATTTCTCCTTGCAGCACGTAAGAATGGAATGAACGTTACATAGTTATCGTACTTCTGTTTTTAAAAATGTTTCAGTTTTCTTTTTTCTTGAGACAAGTTAAACTTTTTCATTTTCTAAATAAAAGAAAAATGAAATACAACTCTACTCTAATATATGTATACATTTAAGAATTATTTCCGTAAAACGTTAAAATTTCACACTTGTTATTAATTATATATTCAATTAAATATTACATTTCCGTTAAATCTATTCCATGTAACCTTTCAACATCTGCATCTGTTTTCTTTGCTTTCATCAAATCTGTCTTTTCTAATATTTATATCTTTCAGATTGAAATTCTGATAGATTAAATTTATATAGTATTTTAATTTGATAATATACATCCTCATGATAAGTTAAATACGTAGTGGGTAAATGACATCTGGTCCACTTCTGTCAAATTTGCAATATTTCATGCATGAATTTGAAAAGTTTGGTATACATTTGATGAAATTGCTGCGAGAAATATTGAGTATATGTGGAATATGTATAAAATTAAATTTCCCAAATCTTGAAAAAAGTGAAACTTTTAAATAAACTGCAGTGTAAACTATGGGCTTTTATGTAAACGCAACACTATGCACAATCAATTAACCCAAAAATTCTGTGAAATATGGTCAAAAGCTGAACTTATTTCAGATCAAAAATACAGCTAACTCCTATGCAGCAAAGAAAATCAGCATCTAAAAATAAACAGTTAAGCGATAAAAGTATATATATACAGTGAGTAGGCATGCTTTTTATTGAATAAACAAGCAGTTTTCAGCTTAAACCAAAATTTTTACATTTTGCCTCCACTAGCAGTCGGAGCTCCGCGGAGCTCCGGAGCTCCGGAGCTCCGGTGCTCCGACAGCCCGCTCCGGCCGGAGCTCCGGAGCGGGCAAATTGGTCGGCGCACATCACTAAATATTACTATTGATGGGATGAAAATGCATAAGCAAAAAACAAAAAAGAATGCTTCCGAAATTAAAACAAACAACTCTCAGAATGACTAAACACTAATTCCTTTCAGTTTATACGATGATCTGTTCTGCTCATGTATTCAATCCTCAATAAGAAAAGCACAGTCAATCCTTCTAGACCCTCAGAGCCATCCAAAGTAATACAAAAGAAGAAAGGACAGTTAGAAATGGGTGTCTGCAAGTAGAATAGTGATAATTTACTTTTACTGGTGTATACTTAAGAACAGAGAGTTTAGACATGTTGCTGAGGAGTATTAGTATTACAAACCTTTCCTTTTCCAGCTCAGCCGACAACGATTTCAGGTCGCGTTCGGTCATCAGTTCAACACTGTTGGCCCCAGACAGATGGGCACCACCAGACGACAGGGCTTGACTCAAATGGTGATCATGCTGGGAGCCAGCGGCACCGTTAGGAGCAGCACCATAGCTGGGCGCTGCAGCGGAACCAGCACTATAGGGAGACCCAGTTGAACTGAGATTACAATAGGAATAGCCTAGACTACAGGCAAGACCATGTCCACCCGGCGTGCCACCAGAACCGGTCCCGTGGCTCAGGACCACAGAAGTAGAGACTCCCGGAGTGCTGCTATTACTAATACTAGACGATGGTGGTGGAAGGGCACTGCTGCTCCCGGCTGAGGAATAGGAGGGCATAAATTCGCTGCCAGCTGTGCTGCAATTCGCTGCATCCGATTCGTAGGGAAGGCTGGCATAGAGTGGCTGCAATGAAATACAAAAAATCACATCAGAACTAGCAGACAAAAATAGGCGGAAAAGTTGAAAATAAAATGGAAAAGAATTGTAACTGATGTAATGATTATGCGTATTACGTTCTAACAAAACCTCGTATTCAGTAAATCCCTCTCTACCGTGTAAGGATTAATCATGAGTTCTCTCAGTTTATCCTTGGCCACTCGTTCGGCCTGTCTGGCTCTCGTCAAATCTTCCTTCAACTTCTCTGATTCACGGGCCCTAAAATAAATACATAATCTGGTACGGCAAAGATCAATAAATAGATCTAAAATGATGTTCCATGAATAAAACTAAAAACAAAAAAAACAATTTTTGCAGGCAGCAAAATACGACTTGTGTCGAAAAACACATCTGAGTTTTTCCTGCTTATTCCCAAATCAAAAGTTAGAAATTTTAAAGAAATAAGGCAACAGGAAACCAGAAACAGAACAGTTATTCAGATGTTACCGTTTTTCAGACTCTTCAAGAATTCTGGCCGCGATCATCTGAGCTTCCCTCGATCGCTGTTCTATCAGAATTCTTTCTTCTTGACTCTGACATAGAAAAGAAGCACGAATAGAAACGGGCAGAAAACATCAATGGTCAACAAAATCTTAAAGGTGATAATGGGACACCTCCTACATTCACTATTGAAATGTAAATGTGTACAATTGTGTGGGAAGAAAACAGGAGACTGCGTAGCTGGCTCCTTTTCCACGGTTGAATTCATCATTTGAGATGGCACTCAAGGCTAAACGTCTGTTTAAGGATGAAGAATTAGAGTCATGCCCCCGGGAGGTGAAACCCATTAGCGCCGTTGGCCAGACGGATGCCAGGGGACACCTGTGGCGATCTCCACCCATGCCCATCGGATTTCCCACGGAGGTGGTTCCAAGCCCCCCCCTGGGACCTCTTTTCAACTACCCCACCACCAAATGGAGGGGGTATGCTTTGTCGACCAGAGCGACCCCCACCAAAAGGGGAACCTTCAAATATTGTTGGCGCGGGCGGAGCACCGTTACGCAATGCCAAGAAGAGAAGTCCTCTAGTGGCTTACTCTTCTTCTTATAGTGCAATTATACATTCTTGGTAGAAGGGTTCTCCGGGGCATACTTTTAAATTACGTAGAAGAAATCATACGAAATACAAAAAATGGTGAAGCTATGAGAAATCAACAGAAAATTTTAAAAATAATAAACTGAATTTCCGAAATTAAAAGACGTCGAATATGGCATTTGAAGTCGGGCAGAAAAATTCATGTCAACTGCCAACGTCACTAACCTTAATGACAGAGATTCGAATTCGCTGAATTTCAGCCTCAGCTTCAGAGGCACGCTCAGCTAAAATCAAAGCTTCCGCTTCGGATATTCTAGCCTTCTCAGCCAACAAATCAGCTGTTTCCTCGGAACGCCTCTGAAAAGACAGTGACAGTTCCATCTAAATCCTAGACTACTACTCGGATGGGATTTTCCTGTCGTAAAAGCAGGCAACTAATTACAATACCAATAATATGCAAATTACATACCATTCACTCATTTCTGCCGTATGTAAGAAAGTACTGCATACCAAAGCTTCTTGTGCTGCCTGAACCTGCTGCTGTAGCTGAATAATCTCTCCCTGCAAACGTTCACGATCCTTCTCCAGTTCCATGCGAAGACTCTGCTCATACTCAAAACGCTGTCGCTCTTCCTGAAAAAAACTTGAAATAAATGAAAATATCTAAAAGTAACGAACCTACCTCGGTTACTCCAAGATCAGGCCGGCCTCTGGCCCGCTTGGCCCTCCAAAAATGACGAAGAGACTGCACATTACATACGTATATACGTAGATCTAAAACTGTTTAGCTGTAACCAACACTACAGACCTGTTTTCTCAGTCGTTCTTCCTTGGCCTGAGCCTTCATCTGCTGCAGTTCCAGGGAGTCAGGCTGTCGACGTCGCAGATACAGATTGTGATAGCCCACACAGAGATCAAGGATCTACAACACACACACACACAAATCCTGCCAAAGTTACTGACAACTCTTGAAATTTTTCCAGCTTCAATACAAATTGAATATTATGAAACTTTTGCAACCGCAAGACGCAAAGTGGATTTGAACTAAAAAGAATTTTTAGAACATTAAAAATTAAGTTACTGCAGTAGGCAAGTTAGCGCCCACCTCATCCTACCACCTCCACAAACAGCTCGCATTTTGAGATATTTTAGTATGTACTGCATCAGTCAGAGCTATCATTAAACTACTTAAACCATACCACATTATTAATTCTAGAAGATTCCGTAAAGAATCGGACACAGCCTTTGTCCTGCATTTTCTCTGTCGTTTTAATGATGAACTAAACAAAACAAAGTAAACATCAACAGCTGACAAAATCTGAAGCCTACCAAACAGTAGCGATGCACTGCAATGTGCTTACCAGATTAGCGTGTACTCGATATAGATTACAAAATAAAAAGTCAAAGGAATACTTAAAAGGAAACAAGAGGTTAGGATTATCTGCAATGAACTAATAAGCAGACCTCATGCCATTCTCGCTTTGGGCCAGGGAACTGGTCATGACTGGAGTCGAGAAGGGTCGGCGACTCCCGGAAGCCAACCCCAGAGCTGAAATCTGCGAACGCACTATCCGACAGCGCCTGCCCTCCCAAGACTCCTGGAGGGAGTGCGGCAAAAGATATCTGGAATCCACGGAACTGACGGGCAAAAGAAGAGAACCTCTATGCCTGCCGACCGTCTGTCCCTGCGACTACCCTGAAAACCTATCCAGGGGGCAGTTTCATAAAAATTCGGCTCGCATGCGAGTACAGGCATGCTAGTACTCGCAAGCCTAGTGCGAGTTACAAGTGCAAGTTTCATAAAAATTTTCAGGAACTCGACAAAGCTTAGCTAGGATTCTGCTGCTACTACTAGCACTAGAACTGCTAGTACGAGTTCCAAGCATGCTCATACATGGGCAAGGTCAAATGAGTTAGCCTACACCAGATTTTTGTCGTGCGTGGGTCCTTTAATGTTTGGTTGGGTTGGAGGGGGTAGGGCTTTCACTGAAAATTTGCTTCGACACCTTGTTTCTATGGGTATAGAGGTCGGGGAAAAAAACCAACCCGCAAGTGGTGGGGAAAAAAACCAACCCAGTGGTGGGGAAAAAAACCAACGATATTTTGGGTCTTTGTATGTCAAAAAAACCAACCAGTTTGGGCGATGGGGATGAGCTAGCGGGCTCAAATTTTGGGTCTGGGTAAAATCCGGCCCCGGCTCCGGCCCCGGCCCACCTGGGTAAAATCCGGCCCCGGCTCCGGCCCCACTTCACATAGGAGACTGAAACTGGGTAAAATCCGGCCCCGTCTGAAAACCGGTTTTTGCAACACATAGATATGTATATATGAATTTATGATATATTCTGGCCAGAGTAAATTTCGCAATAGAATTAAGTGGCCGAATATATACAATATAAGTAGGCATATGTTGTTGAGTGTCATTGTTAAGTTCAAAAGGTCACCTATCCCATAAATGATGATGAAATTGAAATTAACTTCATTGAATAGATCTGAAGATATGCGAAGTGGTGAAAAACAAAGTGGTTTTATCCAGAGTGGGTCTACGTTAGGAGAATCTTGGTGACCTGTGTACCATATTCTAACTAAAATCTAAAATGTAAAAATGCAAACTACAACATTATGTGGTAGGGATTGCATTGTGAACAATATACGAGAAATAGATTTACGTTTAACCTTTCGACAGCAATCCCCTGAAGGGTTGACCTATAAAGCATATAGGTCAGAGCGGGATTAGGACCTGAAGTACTCATCATCAGAGAGATCCAGTACACTTTTTTAAAAAATATTTGTAAACGTATGTACTGGTTAGGCCAGCCATCCCGTAGGATGACCTGAGTACAACGAGCCTAATCCTACCCGTTTCAGATTACTTGGATATTTGGAAAGCAAAAAGATAAGGAATCCAAACGTAGAAATAATAAGACTTTCCAATTTTGCAAATTAAAACGTTTGAAGCGGACCGTGCAGAGTGAACTAGAAAAGATGATGGGCGGGAAAGCCCATTAAGTTACAGGGGGCAAAAGCCCAAGTTACAGGGGGCAAAAGCCCAAGTTACAGCGGGCAAAAGCCCAGATTACAGTGCATAGTTGAAGTGCAAGCTTGATGGTGTAGTTACAGTGACACAAAGCAGTACATCAAGAGAATAAATGAAACAAAAATACTAACCAAACAATACACAAAAATAGGAAAACATGAGATTATGTAAACAAAAAGACAACACGAGTTATGAGATGGCGTTTAATAGTTTTACTTTATCTGCTATATATATTTGAGGATATTCCAGTTTTAATGTGACTGTTTTTAAGGGTAGAGTTACGTAGCATGCGTTTTATTGATTTATGGGAGTAACCTCTATCTATTAGTGTATTTTTTATTTTATCAACGTTATCAATGGAGTCACTGAAGTCATCGCATATTTTAAAGCGACGAGATATTTGGCAGTTAACTGTATTTTCTATAATTCTAGGAGATATGTTTGATCCCATAGCTGGAAATCTATTAATAAGAAACGGAAAATCATCTCTTTTATCCTACAGCTTAGTTACAAACTTATTGTTAATAATGCTTATGCTAAGATCTAATACCTCTGCAGCAGAATTCGATGTATTAACTTTATTTAATTCAAGTTCAGCAGGATACATATTATGTTGAATGGATTCAAAATAATTATGATCCATAACAATGTTAGGTCATCTATGTACCTTTTAGCATGTTCCAGTAACTTTGTATTACAGTCATTTTTGTTATTAATTACATACCTATGCTCCATTTCATGAAGGACCAAGTTAGCTATATTAGGAGCAGTATTGCTACCCATAGGTATACCTACAATTTGCTTGAACACGTAATTACCGCAAGTGAAGTATATACAGATTATCTAGTAGGAACTTGATGTGTTCCATAAGTTTAGTGTACGTAACAGTGTTATTATCAAGTCCTATTCCCCAGCGCATACGGTTTCGCATGGTTGTATAAATTAACTTGTCTAATGAAGATATTATGGTTTCGTGTTTTAAGTTAGTATATAATGTAGTAAAATCATATGTGTTTATAGTTTTTAAGTTATCAGTAGAATTTAACTTTTTTAATGTATCTAGTATTGGCTGGTTATTATCTATACTTGCAATAATAGTTCGAAATTTGATAGGTGATTTATGGAACTTAGGTATTAAATAAATATGAGGTAGCTGACTTATGCTATTATTGGGTATATTGTTAGAACGACAGTAATTTTGAATACTACCAGTGATAGAATACGTTGATTGTAACACCATGGTATAAGTGTTATTGTTATGTACTGACAGAATACCTAGTTCCTTAAGTACTGAAGATATACGTATAGTAATTCTTGCAAACAATAGCTGTTTTGATTAGCTTTATCTACAGGACAAAACACGTATTTATCTTGAAGTCTTTTGAGTTTACATTTAAATTCATTATATATTCTACCATCATGGTTAGGCGATTCAGGGAGGGAATAAAGTTTTTGTTTAATAATTTTTAATATGTTATTCGACTATTTAATAAGATTATCTATATTCCATCTATATTTTTTATTTAACTTTTTCACATATATACATTCCGAATGCATGAGATATATCGTTATAAATATTATCTTTGTTTACCTTTTTATAAAACCTGTACTTAGGTCCATACTTAAGAATGGTTGCGACAGACGGATCATTAATAACACTTAAATTTCCTGTAATTATATGATTATGATATCCATCTTTATATGTACTTAGATGACAACCACATTCTAATTTATTATCCAAAAATTGTTGAACAAAGTCATCCACATTAACTTCATTTATAGTTTGTCGATAATTATATATTAAACTACTTATGGGACAATCATACTGATAATATATCCGAGGTTGCGGCGCGTTTACCTTAATATTCTTATAAGGCCAGTTATCAATGTTATCCTTAAAGATTTTATTGAAGTTTATTTTATCGATAATATATACAATCATACTTTAAAACTATGCATTCCTGTCTAGGTTTTTTACGCACAACATTATTTTTGATTAAATTTAGCTTTCCTTCACACATATCCCGTATTAATTCATATTTATGGTGATTAATATTATACTCGTTTACTTGAATAATAGATTTAACTTGTGCCTTATTGGCTTTATTTATGAAATCATAGATAAATTTATGCGTACTATCATCCTCGTACAACCGTACAACCATAACCAGCGTACAGTAAGCCAATTATAAACAACGTTCAGTGTCAAAACTAAAGTGCGCAACAAAAAGATTCAGTGTCAAAAACAACAATGAACCACTAAAAACTGTACAAACCTTTTTATTTTTGAAAGAAATATTTCTAATCTCTCCCCAAGAAAATGTCATCTTGGGCCTGAGGTTGTCAGATTTTTCGTAAATATTAAGTCCAAACGGAGTCACACCGAGCAGCAGATCACTGCCATTCTTGTTCTGCAAAGATAACGACCAAAAACAAGAATATCACAACTGGCTCATAAAATTACAGTATTTCACCGAAGCCAAGCAGTATTTACAATGCCATAAACGTTAACCCTAATTATATAGCACTCTCTTCAGTTTCCGACTTTGCCCCTTTTTGCAAAAGCAGGGCACATGGGCAGGTGTTTTTAATTATTTTATGAAAACTAGAATTAATAATTACATTACTCTTACAGTAATGGAAAAATAGGTAACACCAAACATGTCCAGATCCTGAGCAATCTTCAGATATTCCAATTCCGCATCCTCTCTAAAAAGTGAGAACTGTTTATCAGATTCAAACACCAGTACCCCTATAAAACTATGCACTGGCACAGACATTGCGACTGTAGAACAAATTCTACCATACCAACCAGCTAACTACCACCAATCTACCACTAATCTCAAATTTATCGATCAACCACAGGGAGTATTATCACAATTTTACGGAAACCGGACAGGAATAGAACTGAAGCAGGAAATATACAAATATTTAACAGAGTAATTCATAATATACAAGTCTTACAAACCTTGAATGTCCTTTATTGTTGGCCCACCAAGTCAGTATTCTGTCCTGCCACATTTCAGTGGTCATCTGATACTGTTCAATCACCCGTTTCGGAAGCAGCTCCTCCAGCTCCAGCTGATCTTTGGATCGCTCGCTGCCATCCACGTCCCCATACTAAACAGAGGAGACAGATCACTGGAGATCAGGAAAAGGAACAATGAAAAACTCAGGAAAAACAGCAACACTTAAAGTGCTGGTTTGGGTTCGTGTATTATTGGGCTTTAAAGGCGCAATTGTCGTTGAAATTCATTCAAATTTACTACAATTACATCATTTAGACTAGAAAAGATTTTAGAAAAGTTGCGGCGTCAAATTTGCGTTTTGAAGAAATTTGCTTTAATCCGCTATATATAACTTGCACTGTGGGTACCCTACACGGACGAACTTACAATCATTCGAATCGTCTTAGAGCTATAACCTTGCTCTTGAGAGTATTCTTCAACTCCTTACGGTTTAAGAGATAACAGCGAAAATTTATTTTAGAGAAACTGGCCATTTTTCGAAAAACCGAATATTGCAAGATTTCGACAGTTTCAAGAGCGCTGGTCCGTCAGTGAAGTATTGATCGCATTTGTAGTCCTAAAGCATATGTTATGCCCAACGGAGAGCACTCTGCGGAATCTGTGCCTACGCACAGCATCGAGAAAATGTGAAATTTTGAAAATCGCAACCAGATTGTTTTGAACACGGATTTCTCTCAACTCATGCAACCAATTAGAAAACGGCATTAGACACGCAGTTTGGGACAATTGCTGAGGGCTATTTTTCCTGGTTTCGCGTTTTATCTTTACGTTCGAGAGAAATAAGCATGCAAATGTGAAAATTTTGACGAAAATCAGACAAAATGTACATTTTTCTCAAAATCTTGGGCTTACCTGATCAGCAAAAGATTTCAGAAAAAACAGCCCTCGGGAAGCCGTTTCTTTTGAAGCCTGAACTTGTCGCTTTTCTTTAGCTTTTCTACATTTCGAGAAATCCATGTTCAAAAGTTGTTTTCTTTTTATCGCATGTTGCAGTCGAAGAGTTGAAATGAGACAAGCATACCCTACCTAACTGTAACAAGCACATTCTAAGCTTTAAAATGATATAAAAATTATCGTTGAATTCCAAGAATTGAGCAAATTACAGTCTTTCAAAATTTGCTGCAAATACCCGAACCAGCACCTTAAACGGAATGTAAAATGCGTAACAAGTAACAGGTCTGTTTGGAATTGGATTGCAATCCAGAGATGAATAGCGACTCTCTGTAACATAGTGCAATTAACCAGTTCACAATCAAAGAATAAAGATAGCGCACGTATACATGCGAACTGGCAAGGGGAGCCGTGCAGAATAAGTCCTGAAGAATCACAGAATAAAGGAAAGTTTTAGTGAAGTAAACGCTACCGTCACTACACTGGGCTTTCCTCAGTTACAGTAGGGCAAGTATTTTCAATGTTTCATTTTGACTGGATCAACCTAGTTCACCTATCACCTCTCCAAAGTTAGGCTTTCAATCAACCAACCTAATTCAGGGTTGGCATGGAGATGGAATGTAACAGTCTCAAGAAAGATGGTCTTTTTAACATCCAATCTTGAACGACACAGGAACACAGTAACAGTTTTCGACAAAGAATTTTACAGGTTCAGTGTTCGGCTAACACTTTAAAACAGTAAGTATATAACAACTGAACTCGTAATAATTGTAAGACTGGTCTCTACCTTAGCCTGGACAGCATAAGAAGCAAGGAGAACAGAAGCCTCAGGTGGACTGTAGATGTCAGAACAGACTATAGCCTGCTGTATTTGAAGAAAGAATAGATGCTGTGTTAAGTCCTGAATCAATTCTTCCACGCTCTCAGGGACCAGCTTGACCAGGAACAGGAAATGCAAAGGCTCTGTTTTGTTTAAAGGCTGGGAGAAAAGCTATAAAATAAGAAACAACAGACTGTCACACCGTTTGTTTTGTAATACTGCATAAAGCACAGTACACAAAAATAAGGTAAGAAATTAAAATAGTCCTACCCAGAATGAAAAATTATTATGCTGTTGCAAAACTGCCAACTGCCAAACCTGGCAAAAACGATGCCATGTTCTTGTATGACGGACATGCGGGCTCAACGTAGTCGCGCCCGTCGATATGGGGGTAGTAGTAATAGGTTCGCACCACAGGTCTCGCCTGGCGGAGGTGGTGGTGTAAAGAGGCTGGGAGGATCGGGAGGCTCTGGCGGAGGTGGTGGTGTAAAGAGGCTGGGAGGCTCTGGCGGTGGTGGTGTAAAGAGGCCGGAGGCTCGGGAGGCTCTGGCGGAGGTGGTATAAAGAGGCCCGGAGGCTCAGCTGTAGCTTCTGGGAGACCGGAACCATGACAGACCCATGCTTAAAATTTAAATTTCTCTATTTTCGTAGGGGAAAGCTTTAAATAAGGGTTTTCGACCATGCGGAATTCGAAAATGAACCAAGTTATCCTCCATTTCTTAAGCTCCGTTCTGTACCTAGCCCTAGACCGGAACCCTAGCTTAAAATTAAAAGTTGTCCCTTTTCGACGGGAAAAGTTTGTATATATGGTTTTCAGGCATGTAGAATTCAAATATGAGCTTAGTTTTTCTCTGCAACTTGAGCTCATTTGTACGTGGCTAATAATCTGTGATGAAAATGCAAAAGTGGTTTTCTGATTCTTGCTTTGACGATAATTTCCGTTAGGTTAGCCAGGCTAGCTGGCGGAAAAATTTTATTTAAAGAAATATACAGCAGGGTTTACAAGTGACTACACATACAAGATACAAAACACAACAGTAAGTCAATGACTACAATCATAATGGTTACACGGTGTAATGAACCACTCAGGCACTGTCCATCGTTTACAGGGGTGATTGGGCTGCCATTCTGTGAATTCCACAGTTCGGGCCTCACAATCCATGGGTCCTAGAGCAAATGCAACGTCCAACCGTGCGACATCCATAGACTGGAACGTTTTATGACTTTGTTGCTGAAGCTTCCTTAGACGGGAATAAATCTTCCAAGTAACACCTCTCTGCAATGGCTGATCAGGTTCAGGCAAAATCATCATAAGATCGTTCTGTCCTGATGTTCGCAATGCTTCACGCAGTAGAATTGATGTGTTGGCGCCATAACGATTAAGTGTTATCACTTCGTAATTCCCATCATGTTCAGTTGTGAGGGCCTTGAGATCGGCAACTACGTTTGGCGAAAATAGCCCCACTTCCAACAGGTAATCCAATACTGGTTCCGCTTTCATGTCATTACAAAATATCGTAAACAAGATCCATAATAGCTACAATAAAATGCCAAGTGTATAATAGCATCTAGTAGAAGAAAACGCAACACACAACATTTGAAATAACGAACAACACACTACAAAACTAACATTGAGGCACCCTGCTGTGATTGCACCTGTCCATATTAAAAATTTAACGCTTGGGTCCCCTGCTGTGTTTGCACCTGCCTCAAAATTTCAAACGGTTTTAAAACGATCATTTGGCTCTAGCAGTAACAATACAATAGAAAGAGAAACCAATGTTCAGGTAATAGTTTTACAGAGGTTTTGAGTTTTGAGGTTTTGAGCTTAGAGGTTTCTTGAGGTTTGAGGTAAGAGGTTTCAGTTTTTCAGGTTATAATGTTGGCTGGATTGAGGTTTGAGGCTTTGAGGTTAGAGGCCTGGAGATTAGAGGATCTGAGGTTGAAGGTTTTGAGGTAAGAAGCTATGAGGTAAGAAGCTATGAGGTAAGAGGTTTTGAGGTAGGAGGGTTTGAGGTAACAGGTTTTGAGCTTAGAGGTTGAGGTAAGAGGTTGTGAGATTAACAACTAATAATAATCAAAACAGCAACTCGAACCGTTTTATTTTAGAGCTACTGCAATATATGTGGAATGACATTCGGCCGGAAAGATGCATTGGTGCGGCACATGGATACCAAGCATTTCGAAAAGGTAATGCGGCTCCAATACAGATATTAGCACATTTTGCTTGAGTGCAAGTATGCCTTGTCTTTAGTCGAGTTCTTATTTCATGTGTCGAGTTTTTTGTTTCAGGTCAGGATTCAGTGTGGTCATTGCGAAAAGATACCTACCAGCGCCACTTTCGAGAACAGCATGAGCATTTGAGGAAGTTCATCTCTGAAGAATGTAATCGTGCCTTTACAAGAAAGGATGAACTAGCCGCACATCATAATGAACTAGCTGCACATCCTAAACGGATTCATATCGATGGTGGCCAGGCTCGGGAGGGAGAACCTAAGCATTGCTTCGACTGCTCCCGGACATTCTCCCGGTCAGATAAGTATCAACGCCATCTCAGGGATCAGCATGGGCAATCATTGCCGGTTGCCTGTATAAAATGTGGTCGCGTGTTTGCCAGGCAGGATCTTTGCCGGCATTCTCCACAAACGTTAGTATCAAAGTTCTGGAGGAATAAGGGTTGTATTTATTAACATCGTACTTGCCAAATTCAGCAATGTGAGGCAGTCCATAACTATCAAAGTATTCTATATTGATACCAACATAGAGTGCAAGTCTTTAGTCCAGTGATGAAATATTGGCCATTGTGAAATAATCGTACAGTAGCTCCATTGAGCGTTTATCGTTTAGATTGATAGTAAACACCGTCCAGCTTCGTCAGGGCAATTTCTTTACCAAGCTTTCCAGTAAGCACAACGTTGACGATCGGCATTTGCAGCACTGTCCACCAGCTTCACACGTTGTTCGTATCCTGTCCACAAACTTCTTTACAACCCGGTCGTTGTCACACCTTCTCAGGTATTCCACAACAGATTCGAGACTATGCCCTTGGCATCGTTTGAGCAGAAAGTAGATGCAGTATTCTCCACAAACGTTAGTATCAAAGTTCTGGAGGAATAAGGGTTGTATTTATTAACATCGTACTTGCCAAATCCAGCAATGTGAGGCAGTCCATAACTATCAAAGTATTCTATATTGATACCAACATAGAGTGCAACCCAGTATTGGCCAGGCTGATCTGCGGGGTCGGTGTTGGCAGCAAAGCAGGCAGGTCTTGACTAGATGTTTGGTAGACAATCACTGGCAAATACACCAATGAAGTCTTTACACCGTTTCATTGTCTCTCTAATCTCTTAGTATTCATATTGCGTAGTCAAAGAATGGTGTTCTATTGGCATCAATGGCAAGCAAGTTATCAAATTCTCCATTATATGATTATGACGATGCCGGTTGCCTGTATAAAATGTGGTCGCGTGTTTGCCAGGCAGGATCTCCTAATGGCACACTACAGACGAATTCATTCACATGGAACAAAGAAGCGGGGACCAGAACCAACAACACCACCCGAACAACAACAAAAACGATGAAGACCACCGAGCCGACGGAGGAGAATGAGTCGCCGACAGTGTTTGGAGATGAAGCAATAGATTTGGTTTATCAAGCAAACTGGCATTTCATCAGAACTCACCACCGAGAGACAAAATTAGAATGACGATACAACTACCAGCTCAATCACATGGATATGGATGAGATTAAGAGCTATTGTGAAGACACTTTTAGCAAACAGAGGGCCACTGGCAAGTGGAGTATCTGCTTTGGCTATGTTTTGCGGAACGTAGTTACTGACGAACTGACCTATTTCTACGCCAGCGGAAATACGAATGTGCTGAAATACCCGATGACAGTTGGAAACCGAGCAGACTTTGATAAGCTTCTGAATCAACTAGATGTAGTGGATGTACTGGAATGGGATCGTCTGCAACGACCTGGATCAAGATATTCAGTGGAAAGAATCGCAAATGTGAGAATTATTGTTGACAAACTCAATGTTCCCATTTTGTAAAGATATGTGTTATATGTAAACAAGTTATTCTGTATGTATAAATGCCTTTTTTACCTAAAATAAAGCCATCCGCCACGTTGTGGCTTCAGGCGGAACCTCCGAAGAGGTTTGATGTTTCCGTTCAGTCAAGGTGAATAGCCAGCACCGTCAGCTTCCTTCTTTCTGGAAACGAGCAAGCGTCAGCAACTGTTGACTTCTCGGCCCATCCTTTAAAGATAATATGGTAGCATTCATCCGTGATAAGCAAATACATTTTGTCATCATTCGTCCAGTTTTGGAACTTGAGCAGCATGAAATCTCTGATATCTGATGACTCCACAGTGCCACCATTGATTGCTGTAAGTTCCGCTTCCACACACCTTAAGTTGGCAGTGGATAAGATCAGGGGCGTATCCAGGATTTTGAAAAGGAGGGGGTCCAACCTGAAAAGGGGAGGGTCCCGACATAGTTTTTTGGCAAAAATGGCCAAATTTGGGCCAAAAATAGCCGGAAATTTAAAATATCTTCCGAAAAGGGGTGGGTCCGGACCCCCTGGACCACCCCCCTGGATACGCCCCTGGATAAGATATAATCTCGTTTCGTCTGATATTCCATTGTCAGTCAGTTTCTTGTCAGATTTTAGCGCCTTTTATTACTTCTTCATGAATTCATCACATAGTTGTTGCACAGTGCAATCAGCAAGCTGTGCATGCTCTTCCGTCTTTAGTCCAGTGATGAAGTATTGGCCATTGTGAAATAATCGTACAGTAGCTCCATTGAGCTTCCAGGCGATTCCACTGAATAGCTCATGATCCATCATAACGTAACCGTAGGGGTGCAGGTATTCATAGAGCGAATCCAAGTCCACAGCTGATTTGGCCTTGTTTGAGAGTACAAGGTTGCATATCCTATAATTCTCCACGCTAGCATCTATCCTTTCAGCGAGTTTATGGGCATTTTCTATCGCATCTAAGATTGAGGTTGAACCAACAGTTGAAAGCTCAGCTCTTGAATATCAGAAATGTGCAGCCATCATGCAGTATAGCCACGCTGAATCGTTTAGGTTGATAGTAAACACCGTCCAGCTTCGTCAGAGCAATTTCTTTACCAAGCTTTCCAGTAAGCACAACGTTGACGATCGGCATTTGCAGCACTGTCCACCAGCTTCACACGTTGCTCGTATCCTGTCCACAAACTTCTTTACAACCCGGTCGTTGTCAAACCTTCTCAGGTATTCCACAATAGATTCGAGACTATGCCCTTGGCATCGTTTGAGTAGAAAGTAGATGCAGTATTCTCCACAAACGTTAGTATCAAAGTTCTGGAGGAATAAGGGTTGTATTTATTAACATCGTACTTGCCAAATTCAGCAATGTGAGGCAGTCCATAACTATCAAAGTATTCTATATTGATACCAACATAGAGTGCAACCCAGTGTTGGCCAGGCTGATCTGCGGGGTCGGTGTTGGCAATAAAGCAGGCAGGTCTTGACTTGATGTTTGGTAGACAATCACTGGCAAATACCCCAATGAAGTCATTACACCGTTTCATTGTCTCTCTAATCTCTTTAGTATTCATATTGCGTAGTCAAAGAATGGTGTTCTATTGGCATCAATGGCAATCAAGTTATCAAATTCTCCATTATATGGTTATGACGAAGCCTTGAGGGAAATCCGCAGCAGGCAAAGGCTCCTTCAGATTCCTGCAGAGGCTCAGGTCACCTTCTCAAATCAATTTCATAGCTCCAGTATCCACGTTATCTGCAGTATCCTCTTCTGCAGTTATATGCAAAATTTCAGACGATTTCAACTTATCTGTAGCTAGTTATAAGCCGTGCTGTATTTCAGCAGCACTCTACTGCACCGCAACCAGATGCAAGCTATACTGTCAATGTAACTATATTAATTTGCCATGTCCAAGCTATCTACACACCTAATTTAATATGTTTAACCGCCTACTGTAAGCCTACAGCCTACAGCCTATAGCGTTCTATGGTTGCTGCATACACGACCGCACTGCGCTGCGACTATGCTCATCGTGTTCAGCGACCCCGATAATCTTTATATGCGTCCCACTAAATAGCTCAAAACTGCATATTTAGGCCTATTTTTGACTATTTTCTGTGGAGTTGGGACTTAGAAATTTTTCCGAAAATGGCCATTTGGACCGACTTCCTTTGGGCCGGCCGCCTGAACGGTCCAGAACCTAAATCAAAAATCGGCCAACGTTATGCACTAGTATCCAAGGCCGCACCCAGGAGGGGGGGGTTCAAGGGGTCTAGACCCCCCCCTTTTGGGATGACAAAATGGAAAATTTTTGCTATTTTTATGCCAAAAACAGCTATTTTTAAAAAATTTTCGCGCCTTCGGCGCGTTAATTCACTTTTTGCTTGAAATAAACGTCCAATGTACTGTTTTTGGGCAAAAATGCAAACATTTTTCAACTTCTGGGGGGCTCCGCCCCCCAGACCCCCCTTGCGTTTTACCTTGGACCCCCCTTTTCAAAATCCTGGGTGCGGGCCTGCTAGTATCCCCTACGTACTTGTTCATGCAACAAACCGCGTGTCTCTAGCTTGTTCCCTTGGCCCTGTGGGCGAGACACAAAATGGCCGTTTTTTGGCCAAAACCGCCGTTAGGCCACTTTTGGCCGGCCGCACAGGTGGCATGCCGGGCCGGACAGCGAAAAAATATAGCGCGGGGCACATGGGACCATATCGGCATTCAGAAAATATAAACCTTTCCGGCTGAAAACGCCAACATCTTTCAAACACCTATGCACAAAATAGCCCTTTTCCAAACGTGACTAACACAGAAAAAAAACAAACGGACCTAACTTGTCCGGAAGTGAAAATTTTAAAAGTTTTTTGCAACTTGTTGTACTCGTCGTGTAGATTCCAACGATACCAAACTTGCCGAGTTTCGTTCAGTATTGAGCTGGCACGGTGCTCGAACCAGTCTCAAAGGGCCGCGCAGCGCCTTTTACACCCATATTATAGGGGGCCGCTCCCGCGCCCCCTATAATATATATAATCGAAGAACGTCCAGATTCAGGTCCACAGGTAGTAAAGTAAAAAGATTACCATGAGAATCGATTGCTGCTTCAGGCAAATATATATACCTTTTTATTTAGGGCAAGCCAGGCACAAGTTCCCTTTGTCGTTGTAAACTGTAATCCAAAGTACCACACTTCTCTAATTCCAATGGTCCTACAGACTTGATCGAATAACTCTCCACCCACAGCGTCACGCTAAAGTAAGTAAGTATATTTATTCGCACAACACAGCTGCACACATACAAGGTAGTGAATAAAGAATTTATTAGTTTATCATAAGTCTTTCGGAGCAGTAGAATCTAGGGTTTCGCTAGCATACATTTACACGGAGTCGGATTCTGGGGGTCTACCCCGACTGAACCCCTGAAAAATTGCAAAATTTTAAGTGGGCCTACCCCAAGATTTTCAAAAGTTGCTAATGTTTAACACTTTTAGCTAAATATTGGTAAAAACTGATTTTACCAATTTTTAAGAAATTTTCTAAAAAAAAGCTAAAATTTCCTAAAAGAGTTCACTTTTAAATTTCGGGAAAAATTAAATTAAATTTAAATTCCGGGGAAAAAAGAAGATTTCTGAAAATTATTTTTATAAAGTTTAAACTTTTTTATAAAGTTTTTGGTATATATATAAAAATCCATGAGGGGTCCACCCTTTATTCGCTTCTCGCTGAGGGGTCTATTAGTTTTAGTCAGTCTGGAGGGTCTGCACCCCCATGCCCGCCCATGTTATATATATATACCAGGGTATTTTTTAGCGGGAAGGGGCCGACCCCCCAAATTGACCTCCCCCGAAAATGCCTTTCCCCCCGAAATCGCCCCTCCCGGGATTTTTGCCCCCCCGGGATTTTCTAGCGGCCCAAGTTTTTGCCAAAAATAGACAAATTTTCAGAAATCTTCTTTTTTCCCGGAGAGTTTTTTCGTAAAAATGGCTGCTTTAAGCTAAAAGCCTGATATTTCTGAGAAATTTTTACCTTTCTACGTGTAAAATACGCCAAAAATACCATTTTAATTTTTGCAAAAAATCCCCCCCGAAAATTTCTCCCCCCCCCCCGGGGAAGCCCCCCCAAAAAACCTAAAATACTCTGTTGTACTATGATTATAAGCCGGCAAGGAACCACTTAAAATTTCCTTCAACGTTCGGGTGTTATGTCGTGATTTTCACATATATATGAAATAATTAAAGGTCAAGATGAAGAAGAAGTTGAATCTGTGCTTTTGGCCGACGGCTTCACACCTCTCCAAATTATTTTGCTATTTTTCAGAAAATAGTGTGTAACTAACTACCTAAAAATTCTTAATTTAATCGCTTACATATATATACATTATTTCTATTGGTAACAAAATTACGTATTCCGACGTAATTTAGAGGCTGCTTCTTTATAAGTAAAATTAAAAACTCTTATTTATAGCAAAATTTGGAGACGTTTCACCAAATCAGATCTACAAAATTAAAACATTGAGCAGTTACAAGAATGTTCCGTATTTATTGGTTTTTACTTAATGGTTTTGACTGCGAAGCCCTCCAGAAACGGTAAATATGTGGAAATGCGCATTGGAAAAAGTTCCGACGATTTGGTAAAATTCGTCCAAAATTTTGGTGTAACGTTACACAGTCGCCAAAATATTTTTGATATTTGCCCGAAAAAACTGTGTAATTAGACGTGTTTTTGAGCAAAAACACTGAGTTGAGTCAAGAAAACAGTTACAACTTACAAAAGATAACCAATATGTATGGATGACCAACCCGACATGACGTGCGTAATAGAAAAAAAGGAAAAGCTCAAAGAAACAACAGTACGTAGTACGTAAATGTAAAATATTGTAAATTAGATACGGTGACTCACTTCAATACCAAATTCCAAATCGGCATCCATTGTGGTGACGCGGACACTCACGCATTTCTTTGTTTTAGTTTGGAGAGCCATCGGTTTCTTATCTAGGTAAGTTACATCCGCGCCCTAGACAAACACATACATAGGTGTGGCTGGCGAAAAAAGTGGGGGTGGGGGTTCAGAAAAAAGTAGGGAGGGGGTTTGGCGAAAAAAGGGGGAGGGGGAGTCGCGAAAAGTCGATTTGGGGGGAGGGGTAAGAAAAATTTTCTAGGGGGGGTCGGCGAAAAATTTCTAAAAAAGTCGGTTTTTCGTTAAAAAAAGAAAAATTTTCTCAATTTACAGCTATTTTTAACGATTTTTAGCGTAATTAAGCGAATTCTAGCAATTTTTCGCTAATTTTTGGAATTTTTTTGGAAAAATTTCTAATTTTTAGCTAAAAATTTTCAAAAATTTAGGTAGGGGTTTGAAAATTTTTAGGGGGGAGAAGTCTGAAAAAATCGATTTGGGGAGAGGGGTAAGACAAACTTTTGGGGGGGGGGGGTTGGCGACCCCTCATGTGGGGGGGTGGGGCCCCCCCACCCCCCCCCCCTAACACACCTATGAACACAGACTTTGCATTGAGTAGTGACGCACTTATATATGCAATGAAGTCAGGGGGAGCATGACGGAAAAGAAGGGGTCAAAAACATGGTCGCCCACTCCCCAACCATAGCAGCTGCCTTGAATGACCCATTAGAAAGAGCAAGTCTAGAACTACACCATGCAGTACCAGATTGGTTTCTAAGTTTAATTCTGTAAGTATATACAGTAAGTATATATACGTACGTACGTATATATGTCACGGACTAAGAGCTAGCGCAGACAGGGCACTAGTCTGTCCGGACAATGCACTAGCTATGTCATTGTCCCGACTATGAGCTAGCCACAGCAGGATATCTTACTACACGAAATTTCATATGATAGTTACGCCTGTGTGCAAAGGCTACGAATTATATACTAGTGTTGACCATAACAGATGGACAAGGTCAAAAGGTTAGTCACTGAAAAATGTTACATTAATTGCACTTCACAGATTATAACAATTCTATTTCACAACAGCGGTCTTCTATTTCTATTCGTTTATATTTCTATTCTATTTCTAGAACACGCTGAACTTTTTTTATCATTGCACCAACTTCAGAAAATGTATCCTTCGTTCAGTAGAACCGCTTAAAAGTGTTTTGCTTTGATCCCCAGTTTGACTGCTGTACCAGACGAAGGATACTTTTCAGAAGTTGGTGCAATGATAAACAAACATCTATTCTTTCCAACAAAATTGAAAAACTTGAATTCTAAAAATTTTTAAAAATTCAAAAATTTTGAAAATTTTAAAGGTTTTTGTAGTCGTGAAGCATCCAGGACTCTACCCTTCATACACATTTCAACAAAATCGGTTGAGCTGTTAACTATTTGTGTGATGGGAGTTATTGCAGAAAAGATCCATAACAAATTCATGTCTTTAATAAATTATTGTAAACAAAAACATCTTACTTATTCAAGCAGGTATTAGAACCACTTAGTTCCACATTTCACAAATAAAATTTAAATTACTACAAATGACGTTTCTGCACTGAAGTGTAATAGTTTGTTAAATCCATTTCATATAACCTTTTTCCAGTGCCTGACTTTTTGACCTTGTCCAACTGCTACGGTCAACACTAGTATATAATATAATTCGTAGCCCTTTGCACACAGGCATAATTATCATATGAAATATCGTGTAGTAAAATATCCTGCTGTGGCTAGCTCATAGTCGGGACAATGACATAGCTAGTGCATTGTCCGGACAGACTAGTGCCCTGTCTGCGCTAGCTCTTAGTCCGTGACATATATATAGCGCGGCGGGAAATAAAAACCCAAATTTTCGAATTTGGGCTGTAACTTTTTTATTAAGCGATAAATCGAAAAACTAACGATAACTACAATGCAGGAAAAACCCACGGGCGGCAAAAAACCCAGCCGAAGTTTGTGCTGGAAGCATGCCAGAACATTTTTGACTATACCATTCGAAAGAGCGGGTCATTTTTAGTACGTACATCAGCATCAAAAAATATCAATATTTTTGCAAAACTTTATGTCAAATTGACTTTTGAAAATTTTGTATGTGTACCACGTTGTAGGCAAGTTTTGGAAATTTTATGAAATTTGCTTAATTTCTGCAGTTTTAACTAGGGATGCACCGGGGCCTGGGCCCCGGCCCCGGTGGTCAGGCCCCGGTACCGACCGGGGCCAAAAATTAGCAATTTTGTAAATTTTTGACATTTTTTGACCAAAATTTTTAAATTTCGAAAGTCAAAAAGTGTTACAAAGCGTTTGTTTTCCAGCCGATATGAATGAAAACAACGATAGTAATGTTTGCATATCAAAAATATTGCAAAATTTAAATTTTCAACAAAATTTTAGAAAATTTTCTATTTGGACCCCCAATTTCCGGGGCCACGATGAGGTCCTGGCCCCAGCCCCGATGCATCTCTAGTTTTAACATCCTATCACATAGAAAACATGTTTTTATTGCATTTAAAGCTAAACCAGACCTATTTTAGTGAAAAATTGGCGATTGACGAAATTGAAAAATTTGGCTTGAAATGGCACCATGTCAGATTTTGGCCACCTGGACCACACATTGTGGACACATAGAAGGTTGAACCTAGGTAAAATCTATACCAAATTAATCAGGAGGCTCTATTGAGCTCAGAAATGCATGAATCTTTCCTTTGCTGGTAATGGTTAGAAAAAATTTTCATTTTGAAATTTGGGTTTTTTCCCGCACATGGGTTTTTCACGCCGACTCAAGGTGACCCCCAGGTCGCACCACAGGCAGTAGAGCCAAATTGCATACAGCATCGTGAACTTCGAGACATGTCCTCTGTACATTATAATCCGTTTTGGGCTAGGTCTTTCCAGTAGTTCAGGATGACCTCCCAAAGTTGACCTGTTGACCCTGTCTGTCTGACCATAGGTGTGGCTGGGCAAAAAATCTGGGGGGGGGGGTTCCGACGGAGGGTGGGGGGGGGCCGCCAAAATTCCCAAAAAACCATAAATTTTAGATTTTTTTGCCATTTTTGGCCACTTTTTGGTCAAAAATCGGGGGGGCCTAGCTAAAGTCTGAAAAATCTGGGGGGGGGGGGTCGCGAAAATTTATCAATTTGGTGGGGGGGTCCCCCCGCCCCCCCCCCCTAACACGCCTATGTGTCTGACCCCCAAGTTGGGACCAAAAAATTTGCTGAGACGCAGCGTGAGCTACAATAATACAGCCTCTAGGGTAGTTTTGGACGCTCTTTCAGATAGGCTATTAAAATCCTGTCTAGCTCATATGGGTGACTCACACTGGCGTTAGGTTTTTCCAGCATCTCGGACAGGGTGTTTTCCCGCCGCGCTATAACTTGACCAGGGTATTTTTACAGGGGGGGGGCGCACAGGAAAACTTTTATGGAAAAAATCGGAAAAAAACCGGAATAATAGTTTTAACTACAAATTTTATCCCGATATTTTTCCGATTTTTTCCGGATGTCTGAAAAAATCGGAAAAATATCGGAATAAATTATCCGGGTTTTTTCCCGATATTTTCTAACTTTGGAAAAAATCGGAATAATTTCGGAAAAAAACCGGAAAAAACGGTAGGAAAAATATCGGAAAAAATCGGAATAATGGAAAAGTTGCACAAAAATCGGAAAAATCTCCGGATAAAATCGGAAAAAATTGGGTAAAAAATCGGGAAAAAATCGGAAAAGTTGCACAAAAAAATCGGAATAATTACCGAAAAAATTGGAAAAATGAGTTCTGATTTTTTTCCGATTTTTTCCGAAAAAGGTTTTCCTGTGGCGGGGGGCCCTCCCCCGAAATTGACCTTTCCCCCCGAAAATGCCTTCCCCCCCGGGATTTTATTTTGGTCTTCCACCTTAATGAGGTTTACATTTTCTCCAAAATTGGTCAAATTTTCAAAAATTTTCCGGCTTCGCCGGAGATTTTTACCTAAAAATGGCTATTTTGGCTTAAATCCTGGCATTTTTGAGAACTTTTTGCGTTTCTACGTGCAAACTACGCCAAAAAATAGCAATTTTTGGCTCATTTTTACCAAAAAATCTTTCCCCCCCCGGAAATTTCTTCCCCCCCCCCGGAAGCCCCCTCCCCCGAAAAAAATCCCTAAAAAATGCCCTGCTTGACCAAAGTTGACTTTCCAAAGTTGGCCAACATGCTAAGGATTTTTGATAGTTTGCAAGTATATATATCTAAGTTCTAACCAACTATCAAACTTAGGCTACTAGAAATTCGTATGCGGGCAAAATTCTACTTGTTCTATCACATGACAATAGTGGTTTTCCTCTACGTGAACCCAGGAAAAATTGACTTGAAAGACTTGAAAGACTCCCAGACTTGAAAAACATGGTGACCATACCCATAGGTGTAAGGTGGGGGGTAGGGGGGGGTAGCCCCCCCCAAGCCTTTTTTCAACCCTCCCCCAAAACTTTTTGGGGGGGGACGTCCCCCCCCCCCAACTGGCCCCTCAACCCCCCCCCCCCCAAAGGAAACAAAATGATTGTCATGTTGCTAACACATATGTCAAATTTGGATTCTGCGTCCCCAAAAATCCTCTGGCCTCTAGGCCAGGTTTTCCTCAAATTCTGGGATTTTATAAATAAAGCGTTTCCCCAGGTGTTCGGAACCATGGAGGTGGAGGGTCGCCAGATCAGAATTGGTTGGTCGGACAATAAAACTGACCTCAAATTTGAATCCCTTATAAATCATTTTTGTTGAGATCCGCCTTCAAATAAATTTTCCCACGGGCTCAACTCCCGAAAACCGGGTTCGGCGCCATAGAGGCCTAGGATTGAGAGCTACCATAAAATTTGTAAAATTTTCACTGAAACCGCCACTCTCAAAAACCCCCGCAGGTAAATTTTCGTTAAATTTGGTCGAATATTTTTTATCAAAATCCTTTTTATCCCCTTATATGTATATAGGATTGCCAAATTTTGGGAGTTTTAGAAGTTTGCTTAATTTCTGCAGTTTAAGCATCCTATCACAAGAAAATGTGTTTTAGTTGCATTTAAAGCCAAGCCCGGCTTATTTTATCCATTTTTGACGAAGTTGAAAAATTTGACTTGAAAGACTTGAAAGACTCCCAGACTTGAAAAACATGGTGACCATACCCATAGGTGTAAGGTGGGGGGTTGGGGGCGTAGCCCCCCCCCCCCAAGCCTTTTTCAACCCTCCCCCAAAACGTTTTGGGGGGGACGTCCCCCCCCAACTGGGGGGGGGTGGGGGGGGGGGTAGTCGCGCCGAAAGCGCGAAAAATGGCCAAAAATTGGGTATTTTTAGGGTAAATTTTCAAAAAATTTTCAAAAATGTCGAAATTTTTGGCTTGAACTGTTTATTATTATGAGAAATACACGTTTTTAACTGTATTATGGATCTTATGACTCAATATTGACCTTATTTTGGACTTGGAAACATGTTGGCAATCAAGTTTTCGAGTTTAAAACCACTGTCTAATGTTAAAATTACTTTATGGTTAGATGTTTTTCATCATTAGAAACGGCTGAAAATACGATTTTTGGCATAAAAAATGAAAAATTTTTTTGGGGGAGGGTTGGGGGGGTCCTGGGGGGGGGTTGGCGGGGTCGCCAGAGGGAGCCCCCCCAGAAAATGTTGGGGGGGGGGGGGAGCCTCCCCCACCCCAAATCTCCGTTACACCTACCTGAACGGGAGGTCAAATTTCACTGACCCTTTGTGGAAGCAAATTTGGGTGCCCCTTGTGAAAATATGAAGTGAAAAATTCCGGCGAAGCCGGAAAATTTGTGGAAATTTTAGTCATAAATCCTATATAATTTTTGGGCAATTTTTTACCCCTTGTGGGAGCAATTTCGCGACCCCTTGCTGTGAGAAATAGAATGCTTTAAAACCATTAAAAATTTCAAAATATATATGTGTAATGGAATTGGTAAAATCTGAGATTAAAATCTGTTTAAACCGATTAATAAATGGGCAAAATTAGTGAAATCGGTAAAGAAGAATCTCCATGCAATGGACTTGCGAAGAAGATCAACGATTATCACTATGGAATATGATTAATAAATGATGTCCAAGCAATAATTGTATGAATTGTTTTGTGTTTGCCAAGCCAGAGTTGTCTAGTACTCAATATTAAGGAAAATTCTTAAATAGGGACCAAGGTTTGCACTCAAGTAGGACAGAAATCTTAGTAGCGTTAACAATTTCAGGTTTAATTAAGTTTAAATATTGTCTAAATTACTAACAATACTAATCTAGAAGTGTAGATGAAGGATTAATTCGGTCACCTATCTCCTAGTAACCGGAGTTGTCACTCCACTCGACTTCAAACGGCAGTATCTTGACAAATCATAAAGAATCTTTGAAAATCAGTGAGTTGTTACTCCCCACGAAGGAAAACATCAGTAATTTGACTAATCTTAAGTGTATTAATGAGTTGTCACTCATAACTGAGCCAAGAATGATGGCCCTTTTGGCCACCTTACACGCTCCCCATTAACTAAACATGAATCTACAGAAAGGCATTGACTTACAATAGAAAATTACACGTTCTCTAAGCGGAAAATTGGCCGTAAAATAGCCTATAAAGTGAAAATTTACGTTAAAAACGACGAATATCAGAAGATGGTTCGACTCTAGGCATTAAAATAGCTAAGTATGTAGCTGCATAGGTTTAATTAGGGCTAATTAGTACTAATTATGCAGTAATTAGCCAATGTTAACAATTTTGGGTTGAAACATGACTTGGGCTCAGAAGGAGAATTTGATGCTGATTTCAAAAATCCAAACCCGACGTTTTAACTCCAAAAATTGAGAAAGTTATGGTTAAAAATGTTTTTATCAAGATTACACTTTTGTTGTGTAATCTTAACACTCCAAAAAGGAGTGTTCTAAAAAGATTTTTGTTTTGGTTTGACTTAAGTCAAACCTTTTCTTTTCTTTTTTCCTTTTCTTCCTTCTGTTGGGCCTTTCTTCAAGAACCCAACAGTTGTCTTCTCCTCAAGCTTCGGCCGAAGACAAAGCCAGCAAAGAGGAAAAGGAAAGTCTACGTGGTTTTCAGCCCAAGTCATGACAAGAAGGGGGCCGTTGCCCTTTAATAATAGTAATATTACAATAATAAGTAGCTAGGAATGCGTAAGTAAGTATATATTAGGTAATTGTGTAATTTATTTGTTCTGGAAAATTATACAATTCGCGTAACAATTAGTTAAAGTTCTAAAATTTAGTAAAATTGTCCCTTTGGTTGCGTTTATGTGTTAAAGAAAGTTTCCCAAAATTTTGCTAGAATTCGGGGCCCAAAATATATCAAAAAAGGGTCAGTTGGAGGGCAATAATTCTAAAATCTCATTAATATTGACCCTCGGCGGTCAGCTGGCCCGCCTCGCCGCTGCGCCCCATATGTAAAAGGTGGCAAGCTTCTAGAAAGTTCCAGAACTTTCTAGAAGCTTTGCCTTAGAATCAAAGGAAAATCCGCCTCCAAAGTCACTAATGACCTGTCATCGGGCTGCCAGCAAAACTGTCAGTGTTCGTCAGTTTCTAATCAGTGTTCGTTTGAGTGAGACCGAGAGCGGTTGCTTTCCCCCCTCCCTTCTAGTGCGCTCTCCAGTGCAGTTGTTGCCTGCATGGGGGCTAAAGTGCACTCTCCCCGGTTAGGTGAAGAGACATAGGGACTTTTCTGACCTTCGGGTCAGAAAAGAAATTGAGAAATACAACGAACACTACAGATTTAGGGCCATATAGGCTTGCTATGCCTGGCCAACAACCGAGAATAAAAACCTAGGATTTATCGGCCATTTTGGCCAATTTTTATGTATCTTTGAGACCTTTTGGTCATATCTTTTTTGTACTCGTGAGGCCTTTGGCCATTTTTATGTACGACTTTTGGGCCTTCGGGCCATTTTTTCTATATTTTGTGAGGCCTATGGGCCATTTTTACGCGCACCTTTTTGGGCCGTAGAGCCCCTATTTTATCAGCATAATTGGGCCAGAGGCCAGTTTTATTTCTCTAGCATGCGTGGGCCTTTGAGCCACCTTTTTTAGTTCGTTTAATTCAAATGCTTATTCTTATCATTTTATTATTTTAATAATGGGGCAACTCATGTAAACTCCTCCTGTTCGACGGAGGTCTTGAGAATTGTTCCCACTTTCGTTTTTCTGTTTTTATAGCCGACACTCTCTTATTATCGAGGTTTGCTGACCTCCGCCCCTCATTATTCTGTTTTATTTAGTTGTTCTTTCAGTTGCACTTTTCGGTCAAGCTACGACCAATACTTTTTACTATTTTTATAAGGCCCGTTTGACCATTAATTTCGGGGTTTTAACGTAGAATACGGGATTTCTAAGTGGGGACCCAATCCCTGAGTTTGAGCTAGAGGGTCCCTTTGCTACGACCCTAGATTGTTAAGCTAGTAATAAGAATATTCACCCCACAGCCGGCAACTAGGAGTTGCCGGCCTTATTGTTTTGTCATGGCTTTGTTAAGCCCCAAAAATTCATTGTCTGTAATTTGTAACTGTTTGCTGTAGGTCGGTTCTAAAATTGATAGGTTACCAAAAGTATGAAAAGAGTTTTAAAATGAAGTCCTAAAATAATCACTTGTCTTATAATCCGTTGTTTTTAATAATTAACAATCAAGCGTTTCACGGGGAATGACCGGCTTCCCCATTAGTTAATTTAGTTGTTGACAGTAGTTTGGTTTTTAGTAATGATTGCTTAGCAATCATTACTCACACGGCTTTCCAAAGTTACCAAAGTTCTGCAAAGTTGCCAAAATCCAATGCTAAAAGTCGAGTTTTAGGACTCTCAAACTCGCAACAAATTCTAATAGCTAAGAATTACAATAGAATGTCACATTAGAATGTGCGTTTGTAGGCCCAGTTAAGGATATAAACGACTCCATAAATTAGATTTAGGGTACCTGAATTACTCCTAGGTGTGTGCATGTGTGTGTGATTGGGATTAGTTAGGTGAGTACCTACTTAAGGGGGGGGGGGGGGTCGCGATTTTTCGACCATCTCCGATTTTTCTCATTTTCACATATTTTGTAGCCTCATGGGTCCGCAAAACAAGACATGTGCGTTTGTTGCAAAACTTTTCCTATCATTCACAATAGCCCTCCAAAGGTGACCCCGACATGTGTTAAACATAGGAAAATGAAAAAGTTAGGAAAATTTTTCTGCTACCAAAAGTTTGAGCGCTGTGTAAGAGCAAATCGGCTACCACGCGGCGTCAACCTAATTTGGACTAGGTAAAGTGCTAATATCTATACGAGATTATTTTCCGTAGGGTTGCTGATTTTATACGAATTTTTAAAGTCCGGAGAAGTAGATTTTTGCTCAAAATCGCGCTACGAGTGGGTAGGTCAGTCGACGTTTTGTCCTGTCCTGAACTAACCCTTTGATGTAGAAACTTCGTGTTTAGATATTAGCACAGTAAATTGTTAGAGCTTTATTTTGCATATAACCAATCCCTATCAGACCTTTTCAGTAGCTCACAGTTTTGGTAGCAGAAATTCCATTTTTCCTCAAAAATCGTCATTTTTCGAAAATTTCATGTTTGCTGCTTCATAAGTCAGTCAAATCTTAAGGTATCTCAATAAAATTTGGCATGCTAATAGGCTGGCATAAAACCTACCTGTATGTAAAGTTTCATGCCAATAGCCTGTGTCTATCTCTGGTGACATACTACGATAGCATGGCGGACACCTATGGGCAAAAAATGTCAAATGTTCAACTTTTTCAAATATAGCCATATTTTATATCAAATTGAAGCTCTCGATGACCTGAACATTTTATCTTCTTGCACCAAGTCTTTACAAAGCAGTATGAGAAAGTTAGAGCGAGTTAAAGTTTGAAGCAAATGACAGTCGGAATAAGCTTTACCAAATTGTCCAAACGCCGTGTCTCGCTCATTGCTTGGCTTGCCACTGCAATTTATGCGGTAATAAACACTTACAGGTAAAGGCTTTAAATTGATGTATTTGTCATGCCGCAGTCTCTTGTCATCCTATGTGTACGCGACTTCGAAGCCCTCAGGGAGGCATACTAACGTAAATACTAAATTGTATGGATTTGAACTGCAATATCTCTAGCCAGGATTGACCCTGGACCCTAAAAATTTGTCTTGTTTTGCGCACATATGGGGGTATATAATACCCAAAAATGAGCGAAATCGGTGACTATAAAATTTGGTACCTGGCGACCCCCCCCTTAAGAGGTTGCGTGTTTGTACGTGTGTGTGTGTGAGATTGTACGAATGATATGGTATGGTAGGCGTGATTGGTATGAATGACTGTATGCTTGCTGACCTGAGTGTATAGTCTAACTGTCGTATAAATGAAGTGAAAATGTCTGTTGTGTGAAAGTTGTCTGAATGTCGTACGAATGAGGATCGAGTGCTTAATTACTTGTGTGATCGGAACAATGTGCAAGCATTGTAGGACGAATGTCTAACTTAGCAATAGGTTTACGACTATTAAGCGCTAGTTAGTCAGAAAGTGTGTAAGTGCTGTGTGTGTGTAGGATATGATTGAATAAGTGATTGTTCCTATCTGTAACGATTGTCTGTGTGTATAGTTGTGTGAAGCACCAGAATAAGTTAGGACTCCAATAGTACGCAGGAAAACAATAAAAAGTAAGGTAGTTCTAGTGGATAAGTCCTGTATACATGACTGGAAGTTTGTGAACGAATGATTACGTAGGTAATTTAGGTTTAGGCTCAAAGTGCAAATATGCAAACGAGGCCCAGACCGAGGGACCTAGGGTCACGGGGACCCCGTATTAGGTCCTTACCAGTCGGAATAGGGATATCCTCGTTTCGTCCGCGTAGGTCACTCTTTGTCAAAAGTGCGGACGAATCGCATGAAGGAAGATTCTCTAATAGTTGATTTTTCACTCAGTCAAAAGCAATGCATTGCCTGTCCAAAAAACTGTCGTTTTCGCAAAATCCGCATGAAATGTATGAGAACAGTACGTAAGACCAATGATGAAGGTAGTTTTAAAGTTACAATACCGTCCCTGTTAATTTGTGAATCGTAGTAATAATAATCAACAAGGTACCTGAAATGAAGGAAACAACAGGTAGTTACGTAGATGTTATGAATAGCGTAGTGGAATTAGGTGTTAGGAATAGCTTAACAGAACCATTATCTGATACAGGCAAAACTACCAAGGTCAATGAAATAGTCAGTTTCCGAAATTTGATGTTTGTTAAAATAGGAAGTTGTTACCTTCCTCGTTTAGGACCCGGGAAGTTGGAGGTCCTAAACTTAGCTATTGCACTTTTGTCAAGCAAACGTGCTGACTCTTTTCTAATTAACTAATGTTGTTACAAGCAGGAAGTTGTCATCTTCCTCGTCCGGGCCTGGAAAACAAAAGGTCCTAGATTCAATTACGCTCGGACAAATTAACGTTACGCGTTTCGAGACAACTAATATCCGCCTGTTTCGAAAAGGGCTCAAAATAGCCTCAATCTCACTTTTCCAGTCTGGGATGCACAGAAGCAAGACGTGCAAGGCAAAGTCACGTTGTAACTGCAATTTCTTGCACAAGAGTAATAAGTAATACTTCGTCCCAAAATTAAATTCTACTACAGTGATATTGGCAAAACTGTTCAAAAACTACGATATTTTCGCCAAGCTTTCAAGTTTCTCAGCAAACTCAAGTTCACAAGTCTAACTCCTATTCAGAAAGCCAAAAATGTGAGTAATGGTTGCTGGGTTCGAATCCCGCACCTATAACTTGTACTAATGGGTTTTAACCCATTTGATTCAGGTGCGGAAGGACAGTCGCTCTGCCACAGTTCGTATCCTGAATTCCAGCCCTCAGTGGATCAGACGTGTAGTGACGATTCTGTAGTAATTATCAGTGTGTGAGATTAGTCCGGAGAAGGACCAGATTATTGGATTATTCGAAGATTTGCCCCGTTGACTAACCCTGTTTGGAATCAGACTAGCTGAAGGTACATTAGAGGCTGAGTACGCCTGATTAACGACTTGGGGCAGAGACGATTGCAAAGACAGCACCAGAATCAACAGTGGGACCTGAAATCTAACCAAAACGAACCGAACATTACTTTCAATCTCTCTAAAGTAACTCTTTCTCTCTCATTTCAAAAGATGAATCTATTCGAGTTAATTGTCAGCCTTATTGAAGGGGTTATCACCCCTTGTCTTTGGTCTAACTAGTTCCGTGGTAATTTCGAGTCAGTCAGAAGTAGAAGATATAAAGAAGAGATTAAAGAAAAGCATACCTTGTACTAACACCGTAACCGTTCCCAGGAAACTCCCAACCGGACCGACCCTTGCGTTATCCCCCCAGGTGACCGAACAGCATCCGAATGTGCTATTGTTACTGGCATTTCGGGCTCACCCACAGACCGGAATCTTGTACTACTAACCACTTTAATCTAGTTAAATTTATCTTTTCCGTAGCTAATGTTATTATTATACTATTGTCCTTGGTAAGGAGGACGGATAAACAGTCTTAACTTAAAACACGAGCACAAGCACATAGGGACCGCACAGTAGAGTTTAGTGGTAGATTAGAAGAAGAAGACAAGAGGAAGAAAGAAAGAACCAGTTGGTTGAGTTAAAGAGTCAAGACCTTGTCCCTAACAATAATTACTAATTTGGGTAAACTGAGTACTGGCAACTCTGGCAAACTATTGTACTGTTTGCCGTTAACCGTATACCTGTATTGTAAGTTGCCATTTGCACTGTTGGCGGTAACATTGTCAATTGTACGCTTGTACTCACCGTTATTCTTATTATAATTGGTTTTGCTATTTGCGTAAATAAATTGCAGTGCCTTATAGTCAGCCGTGTGAACTAAAGCAGCTATCCTGATCAGGACTCTGGAACCATATCTGACCCCTGAACAAGTAAGTGATTATAATCTGACCCCTTGGACCCTACAAAGACAGCAATCAGCGATTCCGGATCTTGATTTGTCAATCAAGGTCTATCCACTAGAGTTCATTGTCACTGAACCAAACCACCCTCTGGAAAGCAAGTGTCGACCCCGCTTGCTAACGACATCAACGGAGCCTAACCCCTACCAAACGAACTCACGATCAAGACCCCACCCAGGTTGGCCGCAGGGAATTCTCAGTTTTGGACACATCACCTTCTGAGAATCCGGTGCCTAAGTTTATCGCTACCGATAAACGTGCTGACTTCCGTGCTTTGAAGTGGTTGTTACCCCGAGCCTGCGTCTTGTTAGACCGAAACGGAGCAGAATCCTGCCGAAAAGAAATTGGAGCTAAATCCTAGCCACTTCATTACATATGTCAACTCTGAGCATTATTGAAGCGTCCAGCTTCAAAATTTGAGTTGCATGCTATGTTTGCAAAAAAGCTATTGTAAGGAACTATACCCTGTTGCATATATATATATATATATATATATATATATATATATATATATATATATATATATACACATATATATATATATAACAAAATGTACAAAAATAAAACAAAATCATTTCATATAAAATGCACAAATATAAACTGATTGTATTTTGTAGTGTAGCTATTACGTACCTTAATATATTTGTATATATGGTAACTGTCGGCCATAACGCTATATCTATTTGTCAAACCTGTAGTGCCATAATTGTTTACTGTAGCCCTGTCATAATTGTTTATTACACTTTATTACACTGCGTATATAAGTCCCCATGTCATTATTCAGTTATATACATTATAATAATATTAGGCATGGCGGGTGAAAAAGGTCCCGCTGTGTCTAATTTTATTTCTAAATAAAATGATCAAATTTCTTCTTTTTAGCAGGCGGACTTTTCCTACTTTCCTATTTAAGGCTCGGCCACTCCCCTCTACTCCTTTCCTGCAGCCCTTTTTTTCAACCCCTGCCTTCCGAGCAGGCAATGGTAGATTTCCGCCATCTTAGTCGCTGCAGGTCTGCGGGGGGCAGACTGTGTTGCTGAAAGACAAAGCAGCTTGCCCTGGGGGCGACTGAGGTTATATCAGTTCGCCTGACATCGGCCAATAACCGTACGCCGGCTTGGCTTGGGGGTCACGTTTTCTATCCGTGATCTTTGCTTCTCCGCTTCTTGTCCGCCTTTTAAAAAGGACCGCGGAGAGCAGCACCATACAGGCCTCCAGTAGTGCCTAACCGGTGTCTGGGCCCGAACTAAAAAAACCAATTATAAAAATGTTTTACACTTTTCGAAAAAACCAATTATAGTAATGTTTTAAATTTTTCAACATTTCTACATTTTCTAACTTTTACAAGAAATCAACCAATCACTATTTCACATCTCAATGCAAACAAAACTGTTTTTTAAGTTTTTAGTTTGGTAACATAAAACTTTACTATGGTTGTAACAAGTTAGAAAAAAGTAGGAAACTTGACCTAATGTTTAAAAACTTATAATTGGTTATTTCAAACTTTAACGATTGATTGTACAATGTTGGCTGACTGTAAAAAGTTGATTTTAACTTTAGTTGGTCAAATTTTCCGTGCTCATACAGTTCCTGTTTTTTAAATTAACTTTTCATAGTCCAACAAGTTTTTACAATTATTTCACGATCAACCAAACATTAAAGTTTGAAATAACCAATTATATATATATTTAAATTGTTTAAATTTTTCAACATTAGGTGAAAAGTTAGTACTTTTCCTACTTTCTTCTAACTTTTTACAATCAATTTTACAACCATAATAAAGTTTTAAGTTATCAAACTAAAAACTTAAAAACAGTTTTGTTTGCATTGAGATGTGAAATAATAATTGGTTGATTGCTTGTAAAGGTTAGAAAATGTAGCAAATGTTGAAAAATTTGAAACATTATTATAATTGGTTATTTCGAAAAATTTAAAACATTATTACTATTGGTTATTTCGAAAAGTTTAAAACGTTTTTATAATTGGTTATTTCAAATTTTAATGTTTGGTTGATCGTAAAATGATTGTAAAAGGTTTGCTGACTATATTTAAAAAAACAGGAACTGTATGAGCATTGAAAATTTGAATTTGATAATGAAAATTGAAAAGTAGGTTTCAGAATTTCAGGAAAACTGTTGAATAATTCAAGTTTAACCGTAGTTCTACAGTTTTCCTGAACAAAATACGGAATTTAAGAATTTGGAAAATAGGAAAGGGAAAAGTTTTGGGTTTTTTGTTTTTTAATTTTGGTGTGGGAAATTGTGTGTTCTGTTTGGGATATACATTTAAACTTTCACATATACTTATATACACCATATTAAAAGTTGTCTACTAATGTGTTTACGTAATAACGGTTGATGTGCCTCAGGTGGTGCGGTGAACGGCCAACTATTTTCATTCAATCGTGTTGGTCGTTCGTCGGCTGACAAATGGCCTGTCAACCGATAGTGTTCCTTTTATAAGAAAACAGAAACCCATTAAAATTCACCCCCATTCAAACTTAAATTTCACCTCTTATCACCCCTATTTATTCCTTCAGGGCATTCTGTTTTCCTATAAAAGGAAATGCTCATTCACTGTAAGTAGTCATTGTCTGAAGAATAAAAGACATTACGGACTTGTTGAATTTCCAAACTTGGGTTAATCTTGAATACCAGACAAATCGACTACTTGGGTGAAACGAGCTAACAGCAACTTGGGCCAATCAACTTGGGTTAATCTACGTATACTTATATACGTAAAGAACTTGGGTAAACCCTCAGCTATAACGACTAATTTGGGCTAATCAAACTTGGGTTAATCTAAACCTCAGCTAAACTACGTAACCTTATTTAACAAACTTGGGCAAACCCCACAACTTCAGTACTTACGTACGTCTAACCGTTACATTTTTGGAGGTTCCACCGAGATCCAATCTTGCCGTGGACTCGGGAAAATTATCTCAACAACTGTCAGAAAAGAGTACGACTCAAGCGACCGGATCCACGCTAGAGTCGGAAAATTGTGACAAGAAGTTGCCAGAAGAACTCCCAGCCTCTGCGACAGAATTACAGATTTCGGGACAGTCTACCCAGACTGATTACCTCGTGGCCCGTTCCCACGAATTTACAGAGAGAATCCAGAAGCTCAGCACTAAAATAGCTGAGTCAACTGAACGATTGCAGGAAATACGACAGTATACAGCATCAATTTCCCCGGGAAGAAACCCAGAGACCACTGCTAAACTGAAGACTGAAGATTCCACTTCCGACAGTGAAGATTCCGCGGAAACAGCCTTTTCCGGTTTTAGCCAATCTGATATTGACGAAACCGAGAGAATACTCACCCACATGACTACGCCACCACCAGGACAAGTACCAGATTTTTCCCAACTTCAAGCGGCCCTACAGACCCTCCCTGACAGCCTGAAGCGAGCTATGTCAGGACTAAGTGGTGTAACCAGCCTTCTGGGACTAAAATATTCCGGACAGGCTCAAGAAAGTTGGAAGGAATTCATAGATTCGTTCGATATCATCGGAACCGCACATAACTGGGCTCCAGATGATAAAGCCAGGATGCTCCCAGTCTGTCTGCAGGGACAGGCAAGGGATACTTATGCTGCCCTGGATGCCGCTACTAAGGCTAACTACAGCAATCTAATAAGGGCGTTAAAAAGCGCCCTGGAGCCAGCAGAAATGGCTCGGTTTAAGAGTGCTCAATTACATCGACGCACGCAACAACTACATGAAAGAGTCTCCGATTTCGGAGCAAATATCAAGAAATTAGTAAAGGGAGCCTACCCAGCATTTGACGCCGGCCACCAAGAGCAACTCTGTCTCGAATTCTTCATTGCGGGCCTCCTACCGCATTATGGTCGACTCGTCATGGCAAAGGAACCTAAGAATTTTGAAGATGCGCTGAAATATGCCAAACTCATCGAAGCTGGTGAATATTTAACAGCCGGCCTTACCCCCTCAGGTACTGCACCTGCTGGAGCTATGGTAGAGGCTGTGACCACAGCAAGAACAAATAACCCGGAAGACAAAGCTTGGAAAGAAGCATTCAAAGAGATTAACGATAAATTGCAGAAACTTACCATGGACCAACAGCGCCAAAATGGATACGTCCTAGGCTTAATGGAGAGGTCGCCAGCTCCTTCCCAATCGCCTCAAGAACGAAGAGAATCCAACGTTCGGTCCAACAGCGCACGAGGCTGGACAACAGACAGTCGTATTATCTGTCACTACTGTAAAAAGCCGGGTCATTTTGTTATCAACTGTAGGAAACGGAAGCGTGACCGTGAAGCCCAGGGTTCAAACAGTGGCACCAATAACTGGCGCCAAAGCCCTACAAATCAATCAAACTGGAGGAATCGTGGAAACAGTAGACCAAATCCGCCGACTGGGGTGTCTCGTAATCAAACCAATCAGCGGTCCTACGCCGTCGGGACGAATATTACAGAATCGCTAGAAAATGAAGAAGCCAATACCGATATTGCCGACTTACAGGAGACAATCAAAATGCTCACAGAACAGAACCAGCAACTGCTAAATAATCAATACTCGGATTTTGTGGGGAGCATAACTGTTCTACCTACTGTGACCAATAATCGGCAGAACGAGACATGCGAGCATAACAAGGACTCACACGGACCCGATTTAGACGCAACCCCAGACAGAACTCCAGTTTATGATAAAGGGACAGCTGAGAAGTCTCAGGTGGCCAAGTCTACAAGACGGAGATCACGCCAAGGACGAAGAAGACATACAAAATCCTGTGACGGTGAGCAGGGAGAATCCCGGCGAAGTAATGAAAATCTGCACTCGGTCGGCTTCTTCGGCGGTCAATTTCCCAAGTTAATCCTCCTTGTTCTAGCCATCTGCCTGATAACACCAGTTACATCAGTCCGAAGCATCAATGAAATGGCAAGCGGACCGATGGTGTGTCAAACGGAGCAAGGCAGAGCTCTGTGGCGATTGCCTGGACGCCTCCAGTGCAGTTCCACCACGACCCCTACTCGCAGAGAGTTGGAGGATGTAGAGTTAACTCTCTACAAACGGAACTACGTGAAATATAAGTCCCAAGCCTGGAAATGTACTATCGTGAAACAGACTGTTCGTACATTCACCTACTTCTTTGCGAACTACCACTTAAAAGAGGAAGAAAAGCACGATTTGAGAGTAACAGGAACCGAGTGCGAATCTATGAGGAGATTCCACCAGTGTGATGCGGGACCTCTTACATTACGTGGTGGCCTATGGCAGACAGACAACGAAGTGAATTACGAATATTCTGGGGGAGGTATTAACTGCTGCCATTGGCACAGTTACACCGCCACCAATTGCTTCATGTACGAAGCATTTGTCTACAAGCGTCACAGTAGTGACAGTATGGAATCTACAGCCGGATGGGTAGAACACTGCGACTACAGATCTGGTGGTTGCCAACTCCGCGACGGAAGCTACCTACTATGGGAACCAAACCAGGACGAGCGATGTGAATTCCTCGAATGGCAAACATTGTCAGGCGAAATGTGGGGAACTAACTGGTTAGCAGACAATGACCAATTAGCACTTACGTTCAAAAGCGGAAAATTTGCAAAAGATTGTGTCGGCCGCACCATTCAGCTCACTGATCAAGGTATCCCCGTGCGACTGAAAACACCAGACTACAAAACTAAACGATCAACATCAAACTTTACGACCCCAGAACAACTGATGGCTAAACTCCAGAAAACAGAAAATGTAGGACCCCAGCTTAAACAGTGGGCTATCAACAACGGGATCGTAACGACTGATCTAATGGCTTCGTCATTACAAGCACAAGAATTTAAACTTGAACGGAACCTAAACTTTGCCTTCAAACAGGCAATGAACGCTGCCTGCCGCTCTATGGCAACAATAATGGAAGTCCTCAAAGCGGATATGATGGCAAATCCAACCCTAGCGATCAGAGCGATCTTAGGCCGGAACGACATTATCGCACGGGCAGGAGGAAACGTCATATCCACATGGCCATGCCAAGAAATCGAACAGGGATTTTACCACTTCGAACCAATGAACGAGTCCTGTAGCATGGAAATCCCAATCAAATTCCTGCTGAATTCACAGGAATACTCAGCCTATCTCGATCCTATTACCAATATTGTACATAAAAACCCTTATCCAGTCGACTGCCGACTGAATAGAGAAATCCCAGTGCAGTTGCATGGGAAAATGTACACATATCAGAGTGAAACAGGCGACATAACGCCGTTATTACACATTCCAGAACTAAGGGCATTCTCCTGGAATACGACCGAACCTTGGAGCTTCCAACCTACCATCTTTAGTCAAATAGTCATGTACAATTTTTCCGAAATTACTTCGGAAATTAGCCTAAATGAAATTATCGGAGGTCTCCAATACCAACAGAAGATACTGCAGGAACTCAGTGATCGCACCACTCGAAAATCACCTAAACAAGCTGCCCAAGGAGTGGTTACCGGAATCATGAATAAAGGGTTCTTTGGATTTCTCCATGGATTCTCAGTTAGCCCCTGGCAGTTGTGGGTATTCCTAGTCTGTGCTTACGTCACCCTCAGCTTCCTGTTACTACACTGCTGCCCAAATAACATCCGGGATGGTCTTACCTTCAACCTACCACGTTCATGGCCTCATTTTCGGAGGTGGGCACATAAACGTAAGCGCTCTACTTCCAGGGCCCTAATGCTAAGGTTTAGAAGACAAAAGCGAAGCAGCCCAAACGGAAGTTCTAATAATAATGAAGACTTAGATGAGCAGGAAATGGTCATTCTACCACCATCCTGCCCACCAGCATCAGCCCCCAGTCTCATAGAAAGGGTACGACGCATGTCTACTCCGGCACGAGTCCCTACAATACTACATATACCTGCTTTTACTCCGGAAGAAGATACAGCGATCAATGATATTCCAAGAACGGAGCATTTGTACCCACAAAAGGACCTCAAAGTAGACCAACATACGCAAGTTTCACCAGCAATGACAACTTTCCTACCCTCGCATGCGCCAAACATAACGACGCGTACCACGTACTGGCCAGATACGTTAAACTCACCAAATCAACGAGAAACCACTAACTGCACCGGACAAAGCTCAACGGCAATACCAATTAAGATAAATTCTATGCCAATAAAGGCCCTGGTAGACACTGGCTCAACTATTACTCTAATTGACGAAACTATCTACCGAAGACTACAACTCCACAGTTCAACAACACTGGCTCAAGAAAAGTCAAATGTATCTGCAACTAGCATGACAGGGCACGAGCTGGCTATATCCGGTAAATCTGTCATACCACTACAAGTTGGAAGTCAGATTTTGGACCACTCGACATACATAGTCTCGAAATCACCTCACGAATGTATCTTAGGGACTGACTTCCTCAAACGACTGGGTCCTATCACAATTGACTTACAAAACGAAACAGTAACTATTCACAAACAAAAGAACGCTACCACAGAAAAGCATCCTACTGCCATCATTAACGAAACCATGACGATACCCCCTAGAACTCAGGTAACATTCTCTTGCAAAGTCAAAGGATCAATCTCTGAGGGCGTTCTTGAACCTAACCCTCGCTTCGAAGCTGCAACCGGTCTATATGTAGCAAGAGCACTTGTTAAAAATGGGCCTCAAATTCCAGTCAGGGTTATGAACACCAGCCATGCACCAATAAAAATCTATGCAAGGACAAACATTGGATCTATATGTGCCATTCAGCAGATCAGCAGCAAAGTGGACAACGAAGGAGAATCGGAGCCGCATCCTCTATCTGGTATTGACCTGAGTTCCGCAGAATTAACATCACCACAACAAAATAAACTGTTACAGCTACTTAATCAGTACATTGATGTTTTTGCGAAAGATGACAACGACGTTGGCTGCGCTACCGCCATCAAACATTCTATTGACACTGGTGATCATAAACCTATTTACCAACGCCCATATAGGACACCAGTCTCGCTCCGCTCAACTGTAGCCCAGAAAATCCAAGACTGGGTCAAACATAAAATCGTCGAACCGAGCTCATCTCCGTGGGCTTCCCCAATTGTCCTAGTTTCCAAAAAAGACGGTACAATTCGTATTTGTGTGGACTTTCGAAAAATAAACGCCATAACGAAACGTGACGTCTTCCCTCTACCAAGGATCGACGACCTCCTAGACTCATTAGGAAAAGCCAACTTCTTCAGTACTCTTGACTTACAGTCAGGATACTATAACGTACAGATGAGCGATCAAGATAAAGAGAAAACGGCATTCATCTGTGAAGAAGGACTATTCCATTACAACGTCATGCCATTCGGCCTTACAAATGCACCTGCCACTTTTCAGAGATTAATGAACATTGTTCTCTCTGGATTGCAGACTAAGTTCTGCTTATGCTACCTAGACGATATTATCATATTCTCTCCTACGTTCGAACAACACTTATCTGATATCTCGAACGTACTGCAACGGCTAAGAGATCACCGCTTAAAGCTGAAAGCCAAGAAGTGTCACTTTGCTTGCCGTACCGTCAGCTATCTTGGACATACAATCTCCAAGAATGGACTGCAACCAGAAAACGATAAAATTGCCAAAGTTCGCGATTATCCTGCGCCAACCAACCTTACAGAATTAAGGAGCTTCCTTGGCCTTGCCTCATATTACAGAAGATTCATTAAGAACTTTGCCCAGGTAGCCTACCCACTCTACTCTCTATTAAAAAAGGAAAACCAATATCAGTGGACAGAAGACTGTGAACACAGCTTTTCAACCCTGAAAGAGTGCCTCACTACCGCACCAATCCTTGCTTTTCCAGATACAAACCGTCCGTATATCTTACAGACGGATGCCAGTGGATTTGGCTTGGGCGCGGTTCTCTCCCAACTTGACGCCCTCAATAAAGAACATCCAGTGGCCTATGCCAGTCGCACCCTAACAAAGGCGGAGAAAAACTACCCTGTCATAGAACTCGAAACGTTGGCTATAGTGTTCGGGGTAAAATACTTCCGCCATCTCATATACGGGCAAAAGATCACCATTATCACGGATCACAGCCCTCTGCGGTGGCTTATGACGGTAAAATCGCCAAGCGGACGCCTAATGAGATGGATACTGCAGCTACAAGAGTACAAGCTTGATATACAATATAAACCCGGAAAGAAACACGGTAACGCTGATGCCATGTCACGACTACCTTCCCACTTACCAGGAGTAAATGATACAGCGAACATAGTTTTGGCAATAACTCTCAAAGACGTCACTTCCTTGCATACAATGCAACGAGAACAATCCGATATTAAGCAATTCCTTGACTACCTACAAACTGGCTCCCTGCCAGAAGACCTAACGCAAGCAACTCGCATTGCAATTAAAGCAGCACGCTTCTTCATAGAGGACGGACTCCTGTATCATGAATATCCCCATGCCAACAAACCAGGAAAACTATTTGTCCAACTAGTTATTCCGACAATCCTCACATATGAAGTTTTTAAAGCATGCCACGAAGACATCACAGCGGGACATTTGGGTTTTGAAAAGACCTACCTAAAAATCCTGAGCCGTTATTGGTGGAATACTATAAGGAAAGACATCAAGGACTGGTGCAAAAGCTGTGAAGCCTGTATCCGCAAGAAGAATCCTCCGAAGGCAATACGTGCCCCGCTGGTGTCAATCCCTGTCGAAGGTCCGTGGGATCGCGTAGCCGTTGACATACTTGGACCACTGCCTCAGACAGAAGAAGGTTACAAATATATAATAGTATTTACGGAATACCTTACCAAGTGGGTGGAAGCATTTCCGCTTATTGACACCAAGTCGGAAACCATAGCTAAGGTCTTCGTCGAGCAAATAGTCTGCCGCTATTCTTGTCCAAAAGAACTGCTTTCAGACCGTGGGGCAAACTTCCTCAGTACCCTCATGGCTGAAACATGTAACCTTCTAGGAGTTACTAAGATCAACACCACAGCTTACCACCCACAGACGGATGGCCAATGTGAACGATTCAACGGGACGCTCATGCAAATGCTTAGCAAGTATGTCTCGCATACGCAGAAAGATTGGTCCAGCTTTATCAACTTTTGTCTCTTTGCATATCGAACCTCAGTGCACTCATCCACTTTAGACACTCCTTTCTTCCTAAACTTTGGCCGTGAAGCAAGACTACAGTAGCGGCGCCAGGAATTTTTGAAGGGGGGGGCCCGACCCAAAACTCCGGCGACCTTTTTTTGGGAAATTCAAAATTTTTGCCACATTTTAGCAAATTTTACCTTCATTTCCCAAAAAATTCTCATATTTTAGCAAAAATTTTTCGATTTTTAGCAAAAATTTTTCGATTTTTGGCAAAAATTTGCCGATTTTTTAAAAAAAGTCTTAAAAACACTCAAATTATGCATATAAACAGCTGAAAAATTTTTCAAGGGGGGGGGGGCCCGACACCCCAAAGGGAGGGGCCCAAATCGCAAAGGGGGGGGACCGGGTCCCCCGGGGGCAAGGTGACTTAATCCACTATGCTGGCGACATCGCGAAAATTCAGCGGTTATATAGCGGAGAAATTTGGCGAAATGTCGCTAGGACTCGACGCCTGCGACAAAAGCGAAATTATCGCATATAATATATATATATAATAATAATATATATATAACATATATAATAGTAGAATATCGGGGATAAGTTGTCCAGAGTGTTCGCGAGCGCGACAATCGCTGACTCTTGACGAGTGTCGTGCAAAATTAATGAAATATCGCTAGTTCCCTAGTGTTCAACGACAATCGTCAACGTCAAACATCCGCGATTGTCGCGAATGGTCTTTGCACGACATCGCCAATACTTGTGATAATCTCGGACTAGTTTTGGCGACACCGCGCCAAATTTCTGCGATAATCGTAGAATTTTCGTGATCTCTAGACGAATAATGGCAACATGTCGCAAAATGGTCCTATTTTAAATTTATTATATTGTAGCTTTTAAAAGGTATTACGTATATGCAATTATATAGTACATGTGGGCTAATTTTGGCGTATTTTAGGTCTAGAACAAATTTGTCAATTTCTAAGTCCTGTTTTCGCATAGGAAAACCATTGACAGAAGCTTTTGAGTAGGTTTAATGTACTGTACATCGGAAAAAGAGCATTTTAGCTAAAACGTTTGAGTACAGTTTATGGGACCCTCCCCCAAATTTTGGATTTTGGTGGGGCCTCCAAAGCCAAATTTGGACTTTCTGCTCGCTCCCCCCAGCCCAAACAGATGGTACACCTAGAAAAATATGTCAAAAATCCTGGGTGGGGGTTAAGTTGGTCAAAATTTTGAGGGGGTTAGCCCCTCAACCCCCCCCCCCCCAAAGGAAACAAAATGATTGTCATGTTGCTAACACATATGTCAAATTTGGATTCTGCGTCCCCAAAAACCCTCTGGCCTCTAGGCCAGGTTTTCCTCAAATTCTGGGATTTTATAAATAAAGCGTTTCCCCAGGTGTTCGGAACCATGGAGGTGGAGGGTCGCCAGATCAGAATTGGTTGGTCGGACAATAAAACTGACCTCAAATTTGAATCCCTTATAAATAATTTTTGTTGAGATCCGCCTTCAAATAAATTTTCCCACGGGCTCAACTCCCGAAAACCGGGTTCGGCGCCATAGAGGCCTAGGATTGAGAGCTACCATAAAATTTGTAAAATTTTCACTGAAACCGCCACTCTCAAAAGCCCCAAGTGTTTTAGTTGCATTTAAAGCCAAGCCCGGCTTATTTTATCCATTTTTGACGAAGTTGAAAAATTTGACTTGAAAGACTTGAAAGACTCCCAGACTTGAAAAACATGGTGACCATACCCATAGGTGTAAGGTGGGGGGTTGGGGGGTAGCCCCCCCAAGCCTTTTTTCAACCCTCCCCCAAAACTTTTTGGGGGGGGACGTCCCCCCCCCCAACTGGGGGGGGGGGGTAGTCGCGCCGAGGGCGCGAAAAATGGCCAAAAATTGGGTATTTTTAGGGTAAATTTTCAAAAAATTTTCAAAAATGTCGAAATTTTTGGCTTGAACTGTTTATTATTATGAGAAATACACGTTTTTAACTGTATTATGGATCTTATGACTCAATATTGACCTTATTTTGGACTTGGAAACATGTTGGCAATCAAGTTTTCGAGTTTAAAACCACTGTCTAATGTTAAAATTACTTTATGGTTAGATGTTTTTCATCATTAGAAACGGCTGAAAATACGATTTTTGGCATAAAAAATGAAAAATTTTTTTGGGGGAGGGTTGGGGGGGGGGGTCCTGGGGGGGTTGGGGGGGGGGTCGCCAGAGGGAGCCCCCCCAGAAAATGTTGGGGGGGAGCCTCCCCCACCCCAAATCTCCGTTACACCTACCTGAACGGGAGGTCAAATAATTTCACTGACCCTTGTGGGCACCTTGCCAGACTGGCTTATCCCTTGGCAATTTTTTATGGGGGGGGGCTTCATGGGGGGCCCCCCATCGATGGGGGGGGGGCTCACCCAAAATGGGGGGGGGGCATATTTTAGAAATTTTTTTCGAATTTTTGTGGGTTTTTTGCGTACTAACTGCTAAAAATCGCTAAAAAATGACTAATTTTAGGTGTTTTTTAAGCTAAAATAGCGAAAATTTAGTCAAAAATCCGGCGAAGCCGGAAAATTTTTTGAGAATTTAGGGTAAAAATGGTAAAATTTGGCAATTTTTGGGGTTATGGGGGGGGGAGGTCGGGATTTATGGGGGGGGGCTTTTCATGGGGGGGGGCTCCTCGAATGGGGGGGGGAGGTCGCCGAATGGGGGGCGGCCCCCCCCCACCCCCCCCCCACTAGGGATAAGCCAGCCAGATTTCGGCCGTTAAAGCCAGTAGGACTAAGTTTTGTGACAAAACCCAGTCAAATTTTATTGATATTTAAGTAAAACTAGTAATTTTCTCAAAAAATTTCGAGCCTTCGGCTCGAATGTGATAGAAATTTACTTGTATTTCGAGACTGTCCAGTTAGGTGGTTGTATACACCTATAGTTACATTCTGTAACTTAGTACGCATATGTTTCATTTATAATTAATTTTTAACAAAGCAAACAACAGCACGCATCCTAAAAATTAGCGAAATTTTGAAGGCCTGAATTTTTTGGACGATGGCCTAAAGAATTTCGGCCGTTGAGTCCATTTGGTCTAAAGGTAGGCGACGATGTCAAAAATTATGGGAGAGGTGGTTAATGGGACCAATTTGTGGGAATACGGCCTAAGGAGTCTATTTGAGGAATCTGCATAATTTTTTGAGGGTTTAAAAATGGTTGGAAGGTAACCGTCCTTCCTTCCTCTTTGTACATCTATGATCATACTTTCTCATTCTCACCTAGCCGAATCCTACCTCTAGCTTCTCCTCTAACAAATATATATATTTTTTTTGTTTTTTTATCAACATCGTTTTTGTTCTCTCTCTTTTTTTTTTATTGGGTGTATATATGGGGAAGCGAGGGGGGGGGGGATGGGGGGGGAGTGGGGGTCGTTATTGTCGTCAGTTGGAGCTCAGTGGGGTGTGTAGGGAATGCTTTTTATGTGTGTTATCGAGTTGCGTGGGGGGTAAAAAAAGTCGCCAGCCTTTTTGGGGTTTGGTGGGCCGCAGGGGGTTGGTTGGGGGAAAGTCAGCTGCATCGATCAACAAAAGGACTACGAACCAACAAGAGATGAAATTATATATGTGTAAAGCAACAAGTGGTATCAGTTATATGGTGAGGAATGGGAGAGAGGGGGGGAGGATGGGTGGGGAGATGAGGTGGGCAGTAGGGCCAAGTGGGTTTAAGAGGGGGTGAAAAGAAATAGTATAATATATGGTGGGGGCGTAGAGGGGGTAAAAGGGTGGGCAGTTGGGCGTCAAGTGGGTGGGGGTGGTTAGTGCATATATATATATATATATATAATATATATGTGTATATATATATAGGTAAAAAGGCGTCTGCGCGGCCCCCTGGAGACCGTGTTGGCCTGGTGCCAGCTAATTAGAGGTCCGGGAGTGGTAAAAAGGTTACCATCGTAAACAACTCGAGTAGTACTACAAGTACCACCATACTTTTGGTTCGAATTCGAAACTTCGAATTTTTGCACTAGGCGATAGTTACCGTGCGTTTGTTTTTTTTTCTCGGTGAATAACGCTTATTGGAAATGCATTTTACGGCGAAGTGTTGGAACGATGTGGGCATTTTGGCACCATACTACTATTATATGTTGGTAGACAGGATCCCCCCATGCTACCTTTTTTTGGTCATTTTGGCACCTGGCCAATTTTGGCTCTGTGCCAAGGTCCCAAAGTCGGACTTTCGCTATTTTTCGCAAATTTTGGTCACACTTTTCTAGAACTGGGTAGAAGCTGGAGAGGTCTAGTATCTTTTGTTGAAAACTACCAGTAGGGGTGCATAAAGTAACGAGGGGGATTTTTTAATTTTGCTCCCTAGCTTTCAGGAGATGGGCCCAAAGTTTGCATTTTTTTGGCCTGTTTTGGCGAAAAGTTTCTAAGTCCCACTTTTACTAGAAATGGCCTAAAAGTCACTAAAAATGGCGTTTTTCGGCCTTGGGGTGGGACCCATATATAGTAAATCGGGGTCGCTGAAAACGATGAGCATACTGCTGAGGTCGGTGGATGTGACCCCTGACCCACAGCGCCCACCCACAGTGGGTCCGGTGTGGGTCAAAAATGAAAGTCTTCAAAAGTGGTCAAGTTTGGTATCAAACGAAAGCCCTTGGCGAGGCGATCAACTTTTGTCATTATGCCACCCACAAAAAGTGGCCCCACCGACCTGTGGGTGGGTGCCCCACCCACAGTGGGTCCGGTGTGGGTCAAAAATGAAAGTCTTCAAAAGTGGTCAAGTTTGGTATCAAATGAAAGCCCTTGGCGAGGCGATCAACTTTTGTCATTATGCCACCCACAAAAAGTGGCTCCACCGACCAGTGGGTGGGTGCCCCACCCACAGTGGGTCCGGTGTGGGTCAAAAATGAAAGTCTTCAAAAGTGGTCAAGTTTGGTATCAAACGAAAGCCCTTGGCGAGGCGATCAACTTTTGTCATTATGCCACCCACAAAAAGTGGCCCCACCGACCTGTGGGTGGGTGCCCCACCCACAGTGGGTCCGGTGTGGGTCAAAAATGAAAGTCTTCAAAAGTGGTCAAGTTTGGTATCAAACGAAAGCCCTTGGCGAGGCGATCAACTTTTGTCATTATGCCACCCACAAAAAGTGGCCCCACCGACCTGTGGGTGGGTGCCCCACCCACAGTGGGTCCGGTGTGGGTCAAAAATGAAAGTCTTCAAAAGTGGTCAAGTTTGGTATCAAATGAAAGCCCTTGGCGAGGCGATCAACTTTTGTCATTATGCCACCCACAAAAAGTGGCTCCACCGACCAGTGGGTGGGTGCCCCACCCACAGTGGGTCCGGTGTGGGTCAAAAATGAAAGTCTTCAAAAGTGGTCAAGTTTGAAAGCCCTTGGCGAGGCGATCAACTTTTGTCATTATGCCACCCACAAAAAGTGGCTCCACCGACCAGTGGGTGGGTGCCCCACCCACAGTGGGTCCGGTGTGGGTCAAAAATGAAAGTCTTCAAAAGTGGTCAAGTTTGGTATCAAACGAAAGCCCTTGGCGAGGCGATCAACTTTTGTCATTATGCCACCCACAAAAAGTGGCCCCACCGACCTGTGGGTGGGTGCCCCACCCACAGTGGGTCCGGTGTGGGTCAAAAATGAAAGTCTTCAAAAGTGGTCAAGTTTGGTATCAAATGAAAGCCCTTGGCGAGGCGATCAACTTTTGTCATTATGCCACCCACAAAAAGTGGCTCCACCGACCAGTGGGTGGGTGCCCCACCCACAGTGGGTCCGGTGTGGGTCAAAAATGAAAGTCTTCAAAAGTGGTCAAGTTTGGTATCAAACGAAAGCCCTTGGCGAGGCGATCAACTTTTGTCATTATGCCACCCACAAAAAGTGGCCCCACCGACCTGTGGGTGGGTGCCCCACCCCCAGTGGGTCCGGTGGGGCTCAAAAAATGAAAGTCTTCAAAAGTGGTCAAGTTTGGTATCAAATGAAAGCCCTTGGCGAGGCGATCAACTTTTGTCATTATGCCACCCACAAAAAGTGGCCCCACCGACCTGTGGGTGGGTGCCCCACCCACAGTGGGTCCTGTGTTGGTCAAAAATGAAAGTCGTCAAAAGTGGTCAAGTTTGGTGTCAAATGAAAGCCCTTGGCGAGGCTATCAAGTTTTGTCATTATACCAGCCACAAAAAGTGGCTCCACCGACCTGTGGGTGGGTGGCCGGCGTGGGTCAAAAATTAAAGTCTTCAAAAATGGTCATGTTTGATATTAAACGAAAGCCCATTTGCTCACATTTGCCCTGTCTATTGCATTGTTCAAGCTCCTTATCTGCGTTAGCGCACTGCTGGAAAGGGAACCTTTAAAATGACAGAAGGACAAGAAACAAAAATGCTCCTCTGGAGCATGAAAAAAGTAATATGGGTGATGGTGAGGTTGCAAAAGTAAGAGAGGACTAGTCTTTAAAATGCTTAATATGGGGCTAGGTTCAAAAATAGAAGAGGACTAGGTTGTGAGCGAATTAATATGGGCACAGCTTCGCCGAACAACCCATATTCGCGGTTTATAAATGTATATCAGTATGCATATCCATCCACGCTACGTTTAGTTTATAGTTAGTCAAACTTTTCTTCGAGAAAAGTCTTATTCATTTATACGGAAAATTTATATTTCAAGAATAATCTTAGGATTCTGACCTTCTATTTCCTCCCTGCTTCAACCAATAGCTTTAGCCTCATGCCCTTAGATCTGTTCTCGTCGCTTGCCGCAGTTCAACCCGACCAAATGATGATAATTTACGCACATACGTATTCCTAGCTAGTCTAACAGAGTACGTATATGCAAACAACTGTATTCAATGAGTACGTATTCAATTTCTTATTACTGACTTAAATTGATAGCTCTGTATGCGACAAAAGCTAAGAGGAAGCGTGAAATCCCGCGAATATGGGTTGTTCGGCGAAGCTGTGCCCATATTAATTCGCTCACAACCTAGTCCTCTTCTATTTTTGAACCTAGCCCCATATTAAGCATTTTAAAGACTAGTCCTCTCTTGATTTTGCAACCTCACCACAACCCATATTACTTTTTTCATGCTCCAGAGGAGCATTTTTGTATATATATATATATATATATATTCGAGCACATTTTCGATGAATAAATGTCATCTATATATATTTTTACATTATATTTACGAATTTTGATGAATAATTTAATCGAATGTATGTTGACTTTTAAAGGAGATTTACTGCCAAATAAAATTTAATTTCTTAATTAGTTAAGCTGAATTTTCAATTAAGCCTAAATAAGTAGATAGAAACTGATTCCACGAAATTTTTGCGAGCACCAAAAATTGCTCTTACAGCTTTCGGCAAAATAAGTCAGAAACTTGTTTAGTTTTATCTGGCTTGTCTGATAGTTTTTTTAGTCATAATCAAAAAGTTCATTAACTTTACTAGAGCTCCAGGAAAAGTTGCAACATTTTCAAAATATATACAAATTTAAAAAAGCAATGATGCCATTTACATTTTTAGAAAACAAAAGATATCTACTACCATTTTAGTTTCCTTTTATTCTTTCTGCATTTCAGACAAAATTAAAATAATTTTTTTGAAAATTACTGTTCTTGTACAAATTCCGTGTTGTAAAATCTAATCTGGTTACGAACCTATAACATCTCAACATCAGCTACAAAATTGGACTTGTTTAGAACATCGGCGTTTAATTCCTTCGCTTGTAATTATATCTCAGTATAATTACTTTGTAATTGGAATTTTTTGATTAAAATACAAATGTTTTCTGCCTGGTTGCAATATATAAATTTTCGTCCATTAAGCGTATAAGCCAAAAGTAATTTTCACAAGTTTCAAAGAAAGTAGATTTGCACAATTTCTCCAAGTTGAATTAAGCGAATTTTCTTCTTTTTGGCTAGCTTCATCAGGGTTTTTTAATTTTAATTTTTAAAAACAATAGACATTATTATTACAAATTCTAAACATTCTAAGTAAAGCAATAGCGCCGCAGGCGAAAAATTTTGAATAAATCATATTCTGTTTATATAATAAATATGGTCTAATATCTTATAAAGATATGGTCACCTAGTTTGCTTAAAGACATTGACGCTGTGGAGGGAGTACAGCGTGCATTTACAAAACGACTGTATGGCCTTGAAAATTTTACTTACAAGGAAAGACTTAAACGTTGCAACCTACAATCATTGGAAATGAGAAGGTTAATGTATGATTTATATTTGATGCATAGTATAGTGTATAATGCCTTTGATTGTTCTTTTGATGATTATTTTACATATTCGCCTGACGCAGGGACAAGGGGCCATAATAGTTTGTCTATTAGACCTAAGCGATATAAAAAGTCTAGAGCTAGCCATTTCTTTTTCTATAGAATTTGCAATGTTTGGAACTGTTTACCGGACAGTATTGTTACCTGTTCCTCTCTGAGCACATTTAAGTCGAAATTGTTAAAGCATGAAGCTCAGCTGCACAAGTTTATGCGGGGGCGTGCATTACAAGGACAGTAGTCCTTTGCATGCCATATTTTATTTCGTTTCACGCAATGTATGTACTTTCATAAACTAACCTCAAATTTGTTTTTTTTCTCAGTCGCATTTTATTTAAACATTAATAGCATACAAACCCGGGCTGCCAACCTTGCGTCACTGTGTATATATATATACGCTCATGCTCTTGTATGAGCTTATATATAATTGTCTACTAATCCTGTCACGACGTAGCCGCTTGCATGCATCAGCATCGCCGTGGCAGATGTAATACCTGTTGTATGTGGACGCGGCATTGGGGTTGGGCGGCCGCGGGGCAAATCACGTCTATGTAATAAAAGACATATAGTACTAACAAGGCGTGATTTACTCGGGTTTAAAAAAAATAATAAGAGAATCGCAGTTTTTCAAAAAGTTTTAAAGAAGTTTGATAAAATTTTTGAAAATTTTAATAAAATTTTGCTTTTGATCATAGGCTAAAATTGGTTCCGGTTCCGGTACGTTTTCAAAAACCGGAACCGGAACCGGAACCAAAAAGTACCGGAACCGGAACCGGAATTCCGGTCGATCCCTAATATATATATATATATATATATATATATATATATATACGTATATATATGCGTAATTGTCGAGCATGGGGCATAAAAAGGAGTCACTCATTTTTCAAAAAACTTTTAAAAATTGGTTGAAAACTGTCCGTATAATTTACATAATTATACAAGAACCAAAAATGCTCCTTCGTCGCATTACTCTCAGGCAGGTTTAGTGATGTGCGCTGAAAATTTTGCGCGCTCCGGAGCTCCGGCCGCAACGGGCTGTCGGAGCCGGAGGTTCGCGGATGAGAAAATGGAAAAGTTATTAAAAATAATACGAGCACTATATAATTTCTTACAGTTCCTACGTGCTGTTCATGAGGCTACTGCAAGAAACGAAAAACTCTTTAAATATTTCTTTATTACCCAACTTATACGTATATAAATAACGGATAAATAACGCCTACAACCAGGGGCGGATCCAGGGGGGGGCCCGTCGCGATTCGAAGGTAGGAAAATTCAAGGAGAGAAGAGGAAAAGGGCAAAAAACCAAAAAATTTCGCGCCTTCGGCGCGAATTTTCTACTTTTAAACGGCATATTTATTACATCTGTGAAGAAAAAGCTTGAAATGCATCCGATTTTTCGGAGAAAATTACCATTTTTGCCTAAAAATGTCAAGAATTTTAAAAAAGTTGTTCAGTTCTTCAGTATAAAAAGAATTCAAGATCCGAAGACCGATTTTATTGCAAAAACAAAAAATTTCTTCAACTTCTGGGGGGCGGACCCCCGCTGGAAAAATTTTACCGCCCACCCGTCACGAAATCCTGGATCCGCCAGTGCCTACAACGAGGCTCATTGGCGTACGTATGTCATAATATTTGTCGATATTTGACCTATCGTCCTTCACGCACTTGTCACTTAGACATTAGACTCAGAGCCAAGTGGGGAAAGCATTATATATATGTAATATTTAGTGTGGCGAGAAATAAAAACCAAAATTTTCGAATTTTGACTGTAACTTTTTTATTCAGCGACAAATCGGGAATCTAACGATAACTACCATGAAGCCTTGCGAAGATCTTCAAAATGAGCCATAAAACATCTCTCTAACACTTATATGCGGTTGGTGAGAAATTTTCGAGCAAAGCAATGGGAAAAACACCAATGGAAAACCCATGGGCGAGGAGAAAAACCCAACCGAAATTTTTGCTGGAAGCATGCCAGAACAGTTTTGACTATACCATTTGAAAGAGCGGGTCATTTTTAGTACATCTGCATCAAAAAATATCAATATTTTTATTCATGTCTATTGAATTTTGAAAATTTTGTACGTATTAGTTATTATTTTGTATATTAGGTGTGCCGTGGTATTTCTATTTTTTCAACTAGTGCCAATTTTCAACTTGAGCAGTCACTTCATTCATTTAGTCTATTTCTTTCAGGCCACAATGTAAAAATGTCGTGTGTATTCATTTTTTTCTTTAATGAGACCGAAGCTGCACGTGACGCCAATATGAGCCTCGTAGCACAGGCTCATATGTTAAGTGGTTGCAACTTTTTTCCTTAATTTACAACCTCAACGTCGCTCATGCATTTTACAGGCTAGTTTCCATGTTTGTACAATGTACAACCTGCCTGAGAGTACTCATAATATGTGGTATATTACAACATATTTGGTTCTTGTTTTCCATTCTTTTATATACATTTATACATATATACATATTCTTTTATAAACAGTAAAGTGGAACAAGCCCAGCAGAATGGGTGCGTCGTAGAGCAAAACGGATGGCGGGAATCAGCCTAGGGCACCAGAAAATCCCTATAGACAAAGTTTTGAGAGGCTAAGTAAAGTCCACTATGGACCTCCAGGTAGCGAGTGCCTACCTTACCCTCCAGACGGTGAGAAGTGGAACCAGCCCAGCAACTTGGGTCGTTCGGGCAGCAAAACTGGTGGCGAGAATTGATTCTCCGTCCCCAAAAACCGTTGTATGCAGAATTTGAGCCATCCAAATTGAGCCACAGCTACCGCAACCCCTACCTATGATATATATACTCGCAAGAATTACAGTTTCTGTTCGTCGAGCTGCAAGATATATATAGCAGCGGACAGATATTATATAAGCAATGATTTGCAGGAGCTGTGGGGACGTTATCCTCGTGGGGTTGTCTTTTTAGGTGAACTGAAGTAGGATTGCAGCTGTGTATCAATCGTCGGGGGCAAAAATAAAACTAGCTAATTAGTGTGAATATTGCAATCTTTTATATTATTTTTACAGACCAATTTTCCAAATTCCTGGATACGTCGGTAAATCTGTCGTGTGCGGTCGTCGTACCTAAATTCTTATACATTAGTTAAATACGTATTGAAGAAGAAGATTTACTTCCGAGAAACATGATATATATTGTTTACAAAAAGGAACAGTAACAATTGAGAAATGTTAGTAACAAAAACCGGTTAGTACAAATTTAGTCATTTAAATGGAGCAAGAATACTTGAAACATAAAAATATTAGAATATTTAAGTCAAGTTATGGGGTACCAAAAACTCGGAAGAAGGGGAGCGGATAAACCATTTGTCTGGTTATTTCAGGCCCCTGTCCCTACTTCCCTGTATATACCATATGTTTGTTTAGTGTGGTTGCATTTTGTAGGGAGAAGGAGATTTGTATAAAGTTCATTGGTTGGGCTACGGATCTGAGCACGATTCTTGGGAACCCTATGAAAATCTTGAAAACAGTAAAGAACTGATTGATGAATATTGGAGACAGGTACACTGTGGTGAACGCAAATGCTGTCTTCCGTGGAAAGAGGTTCAGGAAGACTTTCGGAAAGTGAGTATATATCATAATCAGGGTATTTTTAGGGATTTTTTCCGGGAGGTGGGAAGAAATTTTCGGGGGGGGGAATTTTTGCAAAAATTAGCCAAAAATGGTATTTTTGGCGTATTTTGCATGGTGAAACGCAAAAAGTTCTCAAAAATGCCAGGATTTAAGCTGAAAATAGCCATTTTTACGAACAATTCTCCGGCCCAGCCGGAAAATTTTTGAAAATTTGCGTATCTTTGACAAAAATTTGGGCCTCCAAAAAGCCCGGGGAGGGGGAAGCAAAAATTAAGAGGGGGGCGATTTCGGGGGTGAATGCATTTTCGGGGGGAGGTCAATTTCGGGGGGGGGCGCCCCAAAAATACCCTGCATAATAGACATAATAATATTCTTTGCAACGGTGTCCAGATAAGGCCTAGCGTTCATTTATAGCAACCAGTTTTAATATATAGTGTATTCCAAAACCAATCATAAATGCAGTGACTATTGAATCAGCTAATCCAACCACTCTGCTTAAGTTATGGCACAGAACTTATTACTCTCTTAATCCTTTTTTAAGTACTCATGTGTGAAAACTTAGTATGACTTTTTGGCTTGTAAAGACGCTACATTTCCTCCCCCCGAACAGAAGAACACAGAATATAAAACAACAATGCAAAATAGGGATAAATGGAGTAACAATAATAAAAATAACATCCTATAGTATTGGCTCGTGCCTGAATAATTAGCAATAGAAAACAAAAATGGCACGGGGTGAAGCAAAGCGGTAATTACTTGCTACGGTGAAACGACAGCGCTGGGGGCAGGTTTTCGGGAAAGACTACCGAAATTTTGGCAAAAAACCTGTAAAGGTTACTGCTAAAAACGACAGGTCACATCGATGGTGTTCACATCAAGGACAGCACTGGGGCCAGAGTACCCCGAAACAACACCTTGGCTGCAATCACCATCGAGGGTAACACCTGTATAGCTTCATTTGTACAACGTATGCAGCTAAAGACCGATGTGCCAGAGACCAGTGGAAGTTAGTCAACGCCTTTGGTGAAGCCAGAACGCCTCAGCGGAAACTTCCACCAATCTCTAAGCACCGTCCAGACAGTTGGAAACGCGCAAGCAACAAGCAACCTCCTTAACTATGCACAAACCTACCTAGTGTGAGAACTGGAGCAAGAAGAAAAGGAAAGAACGAAAAAGAAGTGTTGGTACCAAAGACGACAGAGGAAATGCTACCAGATGTCTAACTAGGTTGCTGCTCTGAGATTATTCACATGGACAATCCTCTTCCCGCCACTATCACTGTCGAGTACTTCATAATTTACAGGGGACGTCTGCCTGCCTATAACGAAAATTCGACTCCACCGAGGTTGAAATTTACGGCGATGGAAATTGCGAACGCGCACAGTATCACCAACCTCGAAGACTGCTTCTCGGGGTTTGCTTGAATTGTACTGGTCGGCTTGACGACGCTGAGCGCCTTCAATGTTAATATTACACTTTCTCCTAGCAACCTGCAGTGCACGCCTCAAGTGCTCGTAGTCGGACGTTGAACCGACCCTATCCAAAGGTTCCTCCACAACTAAATCAAGGGGAAGCCTGGGAAGCCGACCATACAGCAGCTGAAATGGACTTACGCCAGTTGACTCCTGCTTGCCACTGTTGTAGGCAAAGACAGCATATGGTAGTACTCTATCCCAAGCTCTAGAATGGCCATCCAGAAGTGTGCTTACAGTTTCAGAGACTGTCCTATTATACCGCTCGACCAAACCATTCGTCTGGGGGTGATACGGCGTGGAGTGCATTTGCTTGATGCCTAACCGCTGCGCGGTTTGAGCCAAAACAGTTGACATAAACGCTTTACCACGATCTGACTGCAAAATTTTGGGACAAGAATGACGCAAAACAACTTCTTCCACCAAAAGGCGGGAAACTGTTCGAGCGTCTGCTTTAGGCACAGCAAAAGACATGGCCCACTTAGTGAAGTAGTCTATAAAGGAAACGACAAATCTATTCTTCCGCTGTGTCTTAGGTAAGGGACCCATAACGTCTACTCCAACTCTATCAAACGGTCCCGTAACAGGTATGTTGACTAAAGGTGCCTTGGGATTGTTGGAAACTTTCATTTGCTGACAAACGGAGCATTGGCGACACCAGCTTTCAACATCGCGGACCATGCCAGGCCAGAAAAACCGCGGCGTTAGTCGACCCAATGTTCGTCTGACACCAAAATGACCAGCCAAAGGTGAATTATGGAACTCTTCCAAAACCCTTTTCTTCAACCTGTCAGGAACTAGCAATCTCCTATTCTTAAGTCTACGACTGTACTTGTAAACCACACCGTTCACTAGGCAAAAATCTGAAAATTCCTTACTCCGCTCATTTACAGGCCCTGACAGATGGTTGAATATACGCTTACAGTACGGATCCTGTCCCTGTACTTCCCTAATCTCCTCGACACTAATGCCGTTCAACTCTTGGGCGGTGACGGCTGCTGCAATAGGATGCCTAGAAAAGAAATCAGCATTCTGATTTTTGGAACCCTTACGGTAGCTTATTTCATCGATATCGTATTGACCCAAATCCATGGCCCAGCGAGCTAGCCGGCCTTTAGGATTTTTAACAGATCGAATCCATTGTAACGGGCAGTGGTCAGTTACGATCTTAAACCTTCGCCCATAAAGGTAAGGGTAGAACTTTTCCTTCACGGCCCAATGCATAGCAAGAGCCTCTTTTTCAATGGTAGAATAATTTCGCTCGCTGTGACGAAGAGCTCTGCTCGCATAGGAAACGACATGTTCAACACCGTCTATCTCCTGTGACAGAACCGCGCCAAGACCCTCATTACTGGCATCTGTGAAGACAACAAAGTCTTTTGAGAAATCTGGTCGCTTCAAAACTGGATTGTTCAGGAGGTGTGCCCTAGTAGTTTCAAAAGCCTCCTGACATCCTTCATCCCAGCGAAATTCTACTCCGGCATGTAACAGTTTTGTCAAAGGAGCCACTATGTCTGCCAACTTTGGAATAAAATGGCGATAATACGAGCACAAGCCAAGAAAGCTGTGGACACCTTTCTTGTCCCGAGGCGCTTCTAACTTGGACAAAGCTGACAGCTTGGACGGATCTGGCCTTATACCTTCGTCCGATACTAGATGACCTAAATACACAACCTGAGACTGACAAAACGAACACTTTTTCCCTTTAAGTTTAAGGTTGGCATCGCGGAGCCTTTCTAAAACTTCTCTTAAACGCTCAAGGTGTTCAATAAACGTGGACGAGAATACGATAATGTCATCTATGTACACGAGACAAGTTTTCCACTGAAGACCCCTCAAAACAAACAAAAGATCCAGGCAAGTAAAATACTTGGCGGAACCTAACGCGTCTAGGGACTCATCAACCCTCGGGATTGGATGAGAATCCTTCCGGGTCACATCGTTCAAGCGGCGAAAATCAACACAAAAGCGATCAGTGCCGTCCTTTTTTTTAACAATCACAATTGGGGCTGCCCAAGGACTAGTTGATGGACTAATTACACCTCTATCTAGCATGGTCTTGATGTTTTCCTCGATTACTTGCCTACGAGCTTCCGGCTCACGGTAATGCTGTTGTTTAATAGGATATGCACCATTAGTATCTATTTCATGTTGAATAACGGTGGTTTTACCGACATCCTTATCGTCCTTGGCGAATCTATCGGAATACTCCAGCAGAAGTGCCGTGAGCTGATCAATCTCCGGCTGCTGTAAATGTTTATCTAACCCATCCAACTTAACCCCGACCGGAAGAGATTTGGACAAGTCATCAGATTCAGACTGACCAACAGCTCCGGCGACTACAGGGTTTGCAGTATCAGACGGGATGCTGCTGACACTCTGATAAAGACAAATGGTCCCTATACGCACACCCTTTCTTAATTTAACTGGTTTATCGAACAAATTTGCAACACGAACAGGGATTAGGAGACTAACCGCTACCAAAGCCCTAGCTGAAACAACTCGACCTTCCCTTGGACTGCGAAACGATGCCGTAGGCTCAAACAGAACAGAACTACACGGAGATTCCTGCAAAAGCATAGAATCTACAGAGCCAACTACAATTTTCTCGGAATACGGATCTACCACTATATCCTCATTAATTTCAACCACGGAAACTAATTCATCAAGCCCAGTTTCCGTCTTCACAATCTGTTTCTTCTGGTTCGGAATGTGATAAAACTGTTTAAGAGATTTTCCCAAACTTCGAATCCGATGCTGCTGCCTTTCATAAAAAGAACCAAGATTGCTTGACGAGGGAGGATCAAAATCGCTGATAGTGGTATCTATGAGCTGCCTGGAGTCAAAATCCAAAATAAAAGGCTTCCCATATAGAAAATTAGTCCCTAGCACACAGCCAAAATTAGAGTTTCTGACAACATAAAAACAGCACTCGTAGTCCTTACTCGCCAGTGCCACGCGGGATTTTATAGTACCAAGAACAACCAAAGGACTACCGGTAATACTGACGGGTTTACAGCAAAGGGACGACTCCAGGGAAGGTTTACTGGGTAACTGCTTCCAGAATTTTTCAGATACAATGGAAATACTGGACCCCGTATCGATTAATATATCCGTAGCTACGCTATCAAGAAGACCTTTAACGAAAAACGGTTTATCTACAGAAGACAAATGAGTAACTGAAGCGGTTATCATACTACAAATACAAAAACAAAAAGAACAAACAGAAGAATCATTGTCCGGACGAAGAAGATTATTACGATTAGAAAAATGAAAAAAATTACTGTCTGACCCCAAACTTTCTCGAGCTAAGCCGGGGCAAACTAGTTTAACGAGCCAGAGTTACCAGAGCGAAA